>CXYZ01003051.1:2351057-2362555 GCA_900006705.1 Sonneratia caseolaris
CCCCCCCTGTTTGTAACTTATATGAGCAGGCTTAGCCGCCGAAGAAGATCAGGGTGCATCCGTGTCCTGCCATAATCAGAAATTTGGCATGTCTGATGATGAAAAATCGATACGTACAAACTTTGGAGGTCATCATCTGGTCTGGAGTTTGGGCGAACGGTAATTCAAGAGATCGGAATGATAGAGCTAGACAGGCTCCATATCGTCTGAGCTCCGATGAGGCGTTCGTCGGATTTGTTGTGCTTGGGCTGGTGGATTGTTACCAGCTGGGTCGAGAAAAACAATTGGATAGTGGAACACTTCTCTCCTGTGATTATTGAAGCTGACAAGAGATGCAGAATTGATGCTAAATGTGAGCTTGATCGGGTCGGCCTAGTCTAGCTGATAATTCCCGATCTTGTTGAGAGTGGGCTTACGTCGCTCCGTTTGAGCCGATTATGTTCCATTTACGCCTTCTCTCAAACTATTTACGAACGCTTCAATATGACCCATTGAAATCAACTCTTACTCTTTACCAACTTACAAATGGTTCATCTTTAAGAAATTGAATGATTTTTCTTTTATATCAGTAGTATTATGTAAATTGAGATCCACAATTAATTATCAAATATCAATTTACAAATATTATAAACTGCAAATATAACTTTATTTCTATCTTATTAATTTAAAGCAAACTACCTACATTTTTTTATTTACATCATACAATATTTTCATATCAGTTAAAAATTACCTCAAGATTAATTTACGACCCGACCAAAATTCGGGACGTTCCAAACATGAAATCCATCCTTTAATCACCATGTGGTATACTAACGGGCCATTAGTCAATGATATGATTGGGTCATACGTCTGATTCAAGTATAAATGGTATAATTAATAAAAATAAAATAAATATCAATATTTTTATTATTAAACTTAAAAATCTTAAATAAATATAACCTGAAATTAATATATATATATACATCAACTTTTAAGAATCGGGAGTGAAATACGGAGATCAGGGGGAGGGACCTCTTGCCTCTCGGTCGGGAAACTGAAGCCATGGCTACTCCTTTCTGCTGCACGCCATGGGTTCTCAGAAAAGCAGTCGGAGCTCTCGCGCTCCCTCTTCATCGTCGCCATCCTCATCTCCATTCTTGGAACATCGAGAGTCTCAACCGTCGCTCCCTCTTCAACACTCTCCTTCTGTCACCCCTCGCTTCTCCTCTTCGGCAATCAGGTTTCTGGACTGCTCTGCTCCATGATTCTCCCGCCATTTTCAGAATCGTTAGCTCGGAGATTCACTTTGAGCATTCTGGCCTTGTATGAGATTGTAGCCTCTCGCGTGGAAGAAATACACATCCGGCTGTTAATTGTTCCATTGTTCTGACGTAATTTGGGCACCGTTTTTTTGTTTATTCCAAAAGAAGGAAATCATAAGTTTAAACAACGTCGAGGCCTGAAAGATTTCGTGTTTAAAATGCTCGGTCTAATCTCATTCAGCTCTTGTCAGTGTGGGAGTTTGACTGCTGTATTCGCGAGGGTTAGTACCTGTTTCTCCATTGATTTCCCCATAATTTCAGCCAAATACTGATGTAAACAATCGCGAGTTTGAGTAGATGCAATCTTCATATTAATTGAACAGATGGTTTTTGAAAATTACAAGGTCGATAACTGCAGTCAACTCTTTGATTGCCACAAACTATCCCTGCCTCAGCGATCAATTTCTTGTCCCATGGTTCTCCCAGGGATGGGAGCCTATCTGGAAGAATTCTCAATCAAGAATCGGTTTGCTAGTATTTCTTGGCTATTGAAACAATAAAATGTTTTTGTCAATGAAGTTATTGCCATTTCTTATCATTTGGCAAGTTTCTGTTGCCATGGTCATGCTACAATTTGCGGTTGAAGCTTTTTATGCTATTCCTGTTTTTACATCTTGTGACTGAGGTTCAGTGCAATGGCAATATAGCCTCCCAGGTATGTCAGCTGGCACAAGCTGTAAAAGGAAGTGCGGATGATCTAGTCAAAGGAGTTGTGGACCAAAATATTATCAACGAAGTGAAGCATATTCTTGAAATGGTACTTCTTCCTGTTAAAAAATTTCATTTCATGGCAAATTGCACCTTCAGATGCACCTGCTCCGTTAGTGTGCCATCTTTCTTTGAATTGTTAATGTTTTGGATGCATTGACTGTTCACGTAGGCAAATCGGGCATCATTGAGGGAAATAGTTCTGCACACTGATTTTCTAACCCCACCAGTGTTGAAGGAGTCCCTGCTTCTGCTGGAGAAGCTTGCCAATGTCAAGGCAATTTCTCAAGGAGGATACCCACAGGTCAAATTCAGTAAATTTAGTTGATATTGTTTCATATACTTATCTTTCATTGCACTAATACATTTCTAAGGTTTGCAGGCAGAACGTTGTAGGATTTCTGTTGGACATGTTGAAACTTTGACAAGTGAACCTGACATAGTTGCAGCACTGAGGTAAGGAAACTTCAATTTTCAATTTTCGGATTCCATCTGCAATTCAGGTAGATGTTTAAAGCCTCTGTTTTTATTTTGTTGAATAATTGGTATTACAGTATCACAGGGAACTTTTCCTTTGAATCTTATTCTCATGGAGACTTCCTTGGCGCAATTCTTGGTACAGGGATTGCACGTGAAAAGCTTGGAGATATTATTTTGCAGGTGTAGATCATAATCTATAATTTTTCTGTGGTGTACACTGCACTTTAATTTGGACTTCCATTCATATGCAATTACATATCCCTCATAATCATTAAATATAATTTTTTATTGATACTGTATCATCCCCTTTCATTTGTTTAGCTGGGGAATTAGCCTTTATGTAAAATAATTATTTTAAATGACAATGGTGTTGGTTCAGTTTTAAGTGTTACTCATTTATTCTAAGGATTTTGTGATGTCCATAACCACAATCTGTGTTTCCATTAAATATTATTGAATGTTGACAATAATCTGCATGAATGTCTTCCTAAACATGCCAATGAGAAACTAAATAGAACCAACATGCACTTGTGATTTATGAGGTATTCCAGCATCATTTCAGTTCCTGATTTAGTACATGTTGGTATTCTTATCACTTTCAGATTGAATCACACCTTTCTAAAATGAGTTTCTTTTTTTTTTGTTTTGTTATTATGTTTGTTTTTACTTTGATATTGGCAATAGGGTGCAAAAGGGGCTCAGATCCTTATTGTTCCTGAGCTTGTGGATTATGTTATGTCAACATTGGACAGGGTATGATACTTATAACATCCTGTGTTTTCAATTATTGTCCATTTAGAATGACCAATATCTTTGAGATGCTCTCTTTTGAAGCTGTCTGATGTTTCAGCTAATAGGTGGGACAGTATAACCATTAATACTGGACATCGTCATTTTATAATTCCTGGCCATGGTTTCTCTGCTTAGTGCTTATCTGCAGAGGGAGGGTATGTTAGAAATGCTGTTGCCTTGTCACTTTGGTGACTAAAATATAACGACTTGAGCTTGGGCTCTTGTTGAGTTCATGGATAAAACAAAAGGGAATAGTTGGCTGGGGGTAGTAGTAATTGAAGGCTCAAATACATCCATGACCAGTTATCTGGCATGTTAAACTCTTCAGAGATACTAATTTATAGTTGGGTGAATAGAAGGATACAGGCCGTGGTAATGTTCGATGCAATTTTCAACAATACTAGCACTCTTGCTGCCACTAACTGCAAGGGATTTTTCTCATACAGATTGGAAGTATTCGAGTCTCCTGTACAAAGATACCATTGGATGGCATTGAATATGAACCACCGAGGTCGGTCAGAAATTCTTGTAGTGTCGTTCTGTGTTTGTTTCATCATGCAACTTAACAAAGAGGTGCTTGTGCTTTGACTATCTGCAGGACACAATCATTCAGATCTGTGGAAGCATCCCTAAGGGTCGATGCTCTTGCAAGTGCTGGATTTAAGATTTCCCGAACAAAACTAACTGCTCTAATCAGGTATTTGTGTCCATTATAGCATATGAATCAGTATGTTAGCTTTTTGAAACAGTGTGATTTAGAAATGTCAGCAGCATGCGTAGGTATTTTGTCACATATCTAGCACAGCTAACTAAGAAAAGATGTAGTGCAGCTCTACCTGCATAGTTTTTTTTTTCTTTTTTTGCTTGGTGCTAGAACTCGCGTCTCTTTTGATTCATTAATCCTTGAAGAGGTGGTGATTATTTGATTGTCTGAGATTTGTTCTCATAGTAATGGAGATGTACGTGTCAACTGGGCCACTGTGACAAAAAATGGGACCACGCTGAAGAGTGGTGACGTTGTTTCTGTAAGTGGAAAAGGCAGGATAAAGGTGAGCTGATTAAGATAGACCTTATGTTGACAAAAATTTCTAGTTTTACATTATTTACTAGATTGTGTCATGATATAGATTGGAGAGATAAACACAACCAAGAAGGGCAAGTTCTCGGTCGAGCTTATTAGATATCTTTGAGCGCATGGAGATACTTCATCGTCATCTGGAATATTCTCACGTCAACATAAAAAGGCAGGTTTTTCCCCTACTAATTTTAGCCCTTGAGATATTTCATCACGGGAAATCAGAGCAGTTTACATGAAGATGAAATCGTGACTCAGAGAAAAAGTAATTTGTGCTGAATCTATTGTTCGTTATGCTTCAATGCCGTCAATGTACTCATTTTGGCAAGCACATTGATAGTACAAGCGGAGTAAACCATTAACAGACTGTAATGTTGCATAGGTGTCTGGTTATTTTTCCAGTAGATTTAGAAATTTAAGATCTCCTCCTTGTCTCATCAGGAAACGTAGAAGTTTCTCTTTTCAGCTGCAATTTTGTTTGTTATGAGGAAATTACAACTCTTCTCTTATCTGCATCTTCTCACTCGCATGAAATAAAGATGCTCGTGAACAGCGTTGAGATTATATACTCATGTGAATGCCGGGCTAAGCTAAGCAGTCAAAAACTGTGATGGCATAGCAAAGCTAAGCTCGTGACAGAAGAGGATGGGCAAGAGGACGAGCAGAGTCAGATTCTGCGTATTTGTGACAGGTAAGGCCATGTTTCTTATATCCAAGCTAATGTCACCTGCACTCAATCACGGGCCCTGTTAGGAGGTTGCTGTAAAATCACCTCATTGAGCTCCCGGCTGTCGACATATAAAACTTCCTTCAAACAATGAGAACAGAGAGACACGGCCGTGGGAGAAGGGCCCATCACAGTACAACGCAGTGGTATCAACGTACTTAGATAGGAAGTGCTGGACTGGGCCTGTGGAAATAATCTTTGTGGGCTTGCTACATAAAAGATTCCAATTTCCCACCATTGCTGAATCGGTGTAGAGAGAGCATCCGAGTGTCGGCCACTAACCAAGCCTACCTTCCTTTCTACTCCCACCTCCCTGATTTCGATTGACTCGTGACAAGAGCACGTTTTGAGAGGTTAGAATAGGTATTGCACCAGAATTATATGGTCTCTTAAGGGAAGCAATCTCGAGGCACATTCACTTGTTTCCTCGTAAACTGAAAAAGTTCCGTTCCCTTAGGTACCTTCACATGGTGATCAATGATCCTACAAAGTGATACACATGAATCTATACCTGTATACATACTATAATTAGTTAATTTTTTTTCTTATCGGTGAACGAGGAAAGGCCTGAAGTTCAAGGGGTACGGGTTTTTTTTTATGTATATATTTTTCAAAGAAAAGGGAAAGCAAATATTGGAGTTAATTGGTCCGACTCCCCCTTGGTTCAGTCAAAATTGGTGGTGGGATATGGCTTGCCCCTTGCTTGGACTTGGGAGAATTATGGTGGTGATAACTAACAGAAGAACATCATAAATTGCTGACCTTTTCAGCTCCAAGGAAATATATATATATATATATATAATTCGGTACAATAATAATATTATTTTTAATATAAATAAAATCATAGGAATTTTAGGATGGATAGTGGTTTTAGTACCTCAATTACCACATATGAACCACTAGTTACTTGATGAAGAGTAGGTGGAAGCAGGAATAATACTGTCAGCCGGGTTTTGCTTTAGTATATATCTCTCTTCCCCTGTACAGACACTTTTGAAGGTTAACGTAATTTCTCTAGCCTACGGAAAAATAAATAAATAATAAATACATGACCCGAAGTTTGGTACCATTGGTCAGCATCATAAGTAGGGAGAGAAGGATATGAGTAATATATTCTTTAATTATAAAAGGGATTTACCAGATTAGGATGAGATAATAGGATATAAAAATAAATATAATATTTTCTTAAAAGCTTATAATTTCATAGACACATTAAGATCCATCAAATATGCTATCTCCGTGTGTCAGTTTGTGGAGAATTTAGGAACCTGTCTTATTATGCTTTCCTCGTCAGTAAATTCCACCGAGTTGGAATTCTCCGCCTCTCAACCGCAACACTCTGCCCCCTCCATCGTCGTCGCCCGGACGGGATAATCAAAAACCGTTTCTTGGCCAGTGAAAAGACTTATGAATGAAAATAGAATTCATTATTAAGAAAATTTTATCTCCTTAATAATCAATTAGTCGAGTTAGTTAGTGGTGTTTATATGGAAAACCTTCCACGCATGCAAGAGGACAAATATAGATTATGTTACAGAGAAAAAAGGATGAGTTTAGCGAGTATTAAATATTAATTACTTAATAATAATTTGGCTAAATTCTCCTCCTCTTTTTCTTGTCGACTCAGTGACTTGTTCCTCTTCCATGCCCATGGGCGGGTTTGAAAAATCGGACGATTTCTAGTCTTAGGTGTGGTGTAGGGGCTGAGAGAGAGAGAGAGAGAGAGAGAGAGAGAGAGAGTAATAAAAGGGAAGATTATCTGACTCTTGCCTTTCGTCTTCATTGCGGATGCACGAAAATTGAACTTTCAACTCCTCGAAAATATCATGTACGCGCGCGCGCGTGTATCAAAACTGATTGTCATTTTGTGAGAAGGATCTTCCTCCTCCTCCTCCTCCTCCTAATGCTCCTCCTCGTACGCTTCAGACCTGGTTGTCATGTTATGTATATGTATCACTGAAATATATATATATTTTTTATGTTGATTAAAAAAAAATTATGAATTAGTAAAAAAATTGTTGATTAATATTATTTATCAATTTAATCTTTTATATAAAAATAATTTAATCTTTTATGGGTTATAATAAATTTAACATACTCCAATCAAATAAAGAGAAAATTATTAACCACCTATTAATTTGGACACTTTGATTAAAAATGAATCAAATCTATTATAAACTCACAACGAATTCAACACAATGTTATGATAAATTTATATACGAATTCAATATGTATGTGATCATGGGCACCGGAAAATCTCCAAGCGAATTTAGCTCAAATTAGAACTAGTCATATTTCACCATAATATTCTTACCCTTTCTTTTTTTTACCTATATGTGGAATGAGATGGGATTATCAAGAAATCTTTTGGAGCTGGACAGACAATTTGAAAGGAAGAAGATCAAGAGAAGAAGAAGAAGATAACATGAGATTTGTTGGATCCAATCGGAGTAATTAAGGACTGAGGCCAAGAGTTAGGTTAGGGCAGATGGAACCTTGACTTCATTAACTCCTGCAAGTGCCAGCACTTAATTCATTTTCTATATGCAAAGTCTAACCAGTAAGTAAGTAAAAGTAAAATGGAAAAAAAAAATTCTAAACTGAAGTTGGAGCTGGTGCCTTTAATTTAATAATCAATAATTCGTGAATTATTTTTGTTTAAAAAGTAAATAGATGCAGTTAAACAGTATATTATTATAATAAGAAACTTTCTTATATAGAATAAAGATATGATATATATATATATATACATATACATATGAGATAAGATGATGAGAGTTTATGCGCACATAACGAAAGTTGAGGCAGATAAGATCAAATGATCCCAATAACCTAATAAGCGTGGACAAGGAAAATGATGAGAGCTTTTGACCAATTTGATAGTGTTGGGAGGGATGATGCCAAGTCAAGAACAAAGTGATGATGGCGTGGCAATTTGCTCTCTCTCTCTCTCTATCTCTCTGCCCAACTGCCCATTTACTCATCGATGGCCATCACTCTTAATAACATAGTTTTAAAAAGCGGATTGATCCTGTTCGTTCGACTGGTTCAATTAGAAATTAGTTATTTATCCGACCTGATTCATACAAAAGATCAAATTACACATTTAAAGAGAAAAATTCTGATTGAATCGACCAGTTTCCGGTATAACCGGTGAACTTAATTGATTCCATGAGAAAACCGGTCGACTTAAAATTAAAAAAATAAAAAATATTATAATGTACATACTTTATTTTATTAGACTCATATTTATATTTTATGTTAAACTTTTATTTAATGTAATTGTTACATTAATGATTTTTGTTATAAATCATATTCAAATTATAATATTATATAAATTTATTAGTAATATTATTTATTAAATATGTGATTTAACCCATTGAACCTCTTGTCCGATCTATGAACTTATGCATATACTCCGGTTCCCGGCCCGATCCAATTTTAAAAACTATGCTTAAGACAAATGATGGAGACTTTTCTGCTACTACTGTGGAACATTGCAATTGGAGTTTGGAAATCCGTGGTACTTTTTCTTTTAAATGAGATATTTAATTATAATCCTTTTTAAGTAAAAGAATTTATAATAGGAGATAATTTTTAATCCATTTCATGAGCCGACATAGCTCATATCTAGATTATTCCAGCAGTGGACACCCGAAACTGAGACTTAAGTGAAGGCAACCGCTGCACCTCCCACGGTGTAGGGCATCAGCGATCAACGTCTGAGCTGCTCACGGCAGCAACGGCAAGTCTCTGATGAGCAAAACAGCTGCGCTTCCATTCTCTACCCATTCCACTATTGAGAGAATCCCTCACTCTAAATTTAAGAGAGGATATAGGAATTCTGAAAACTTTATGGTCGTGCAGTTGAATTGGAGACTATTTAATTATAATTTAAGAGGAATATGATTTCGTCAACATCATTTTTTTTCCATTCTTTTAAATTTTATGAGAGAATATGATTCTTCCTTTCTTTCTCTCTCTCTCTCTTTTTTTGTCAAATTAAAATAACAGCTTCGAGAGGATACGTCTGTGGATGGAATTCGATTCGAGGGAGAAAGAAAAAAAAAAAAAAAAGGGAAGATTCATCGTGTTGCTGTTAACCACTAGTGCATGGGTTCTATTATTTCCATCCCCTCCATGTCTTATTTTAACATCCAAAGAAAATTCAAATCGGAACCGTAAATCATAAATTTTTTTGGGAAAATATTTGTTAAATTAGCTCTCAAGTAATTTATTTATTTATTGACATTTGATTTTTTTGCAAGAAAAAAAAGGGTTCGATTTACTCATAAACTTTTTAGCCATCCTAAGATTCCTAAAGCAACCAATGCTACTGCTCTCTCGCCCTTTTCTTTTCTTCCAATCCTCAAAACTGCTTCTGTCATGTTTTCTGGCAGCCCCGCCCCACCCCCACCAGTCGATGCTCATGATCTTATTTCTCCCCACCTCATATATTCCCCATCTTTGATATGCCAATCTTATTATTCTCATCAAATTTGAGATTCTCATTTCCCATAAAAAATAATAATTTAAAATCCATTATGGAAAAAAAATGGTTAAGATATTTTTACGATATGGCACTCGGCAAAATAATATTACTCGTAATTTAGCAGTGGCAGGTGAGAGATTTTTAATTCCATCTTATTAGTGAGGGTTATTCCTTCTTGTGCATTACATATGTGTACTGTGTGGCTTACACATATTTCCCATACTTAATTTCTTTGATTCCATCCGCACCAAATGTGAAAATTATCTGAAACTATGCAATGACTCTATGAAATTCAAAATAATAATAATAATAATGTTTTCTAAGTGGAGGAGAGGGAGAGAGAGAGAGAGAGTGTGTGTGAGTGTGAGTGACACGACAAAGCAAAACAGAGGCAGAGAAGAGAAGTAAACAGCCATAGCCTCCCATCTTCTCTCTCTTCTCGTCAAGTCTTGCATTTCACTCATCCACCTCTTTCTTCTCTACCCAAAACCAACCCAACCTCTCTCTCTCTCTCTCTCTCTCTCTCTCGTCTCTTTCTCTCCCTGTGAGTGAGCGGGGGGCGAGAGTTTGATGCTCCATGTCAATGGAGAATTCCACAAGAGTACAGGTGATGATGATAGATCAGACCCACCAACTCTCTCATTTAAACCCCCCACAAGGCAACAGCACCAACGTTAGTCTTCATGGAGGAGGCGGAGGAGGACTGGTGCACAACTCCGCCGCCAACAATGGCGGAATTGCCATGGGAATTCCGGCGACGCCCCTAACCCCGAAGTCCATCTCTAGATCTGAGCCGAATCCTTACCCGACAACCTTCGTCCAGGCGGACACCTCCAACTTCAAGCATGTCGTCCAAATGCTCACTGGATCCTCCGAGACCGTCACCAAGCATCAGCAGCAGCAACAGCAGTTCAAGCAACAGGTCCACCGATCAGATCCATCCCTGTCGGGGTTACCGGGCCCCACGACTTCTAAGAGCATGATCCCGCCGATACGGGCGCCGCCCAGGAGGAGCCAGCAGCAGCAGCAGCGGCGGGGGTTCAACCTCTACGAGAGAAGGAACCACAGCCACCTCAAGCACAGCCTCATCATCAACACCGTCGTCCCGGGTGGCCTCGGCTTCGCTGGCGGCTTCTCCTCCAGGAACAAGCACGAGATCCTATCCCCGAGCAAGCTCGACTTCCCGAATCTCACCCTCAGCCCCGTCACCCCGCTCGTGGACCCGTTCAACAGCTCCTTCTCCGGCTCCGGCTCGTCGCCTTCCCTCGGCAGCTCCTCTTCTTCATCCTCCGAGGAGGAGAGGGCTATCGCCGAGAAAGGATTCTACCTTCACCCGTCCCCGGTGAACACCCCGAGGGGCGCCGAGCCCCAGCTGCTACCGCTCTTCCCGGTCACCTCTCCCCGGGTCTCCGGCGCCTCTTCATGAGAATGCAGCAGGGCTATTCGTCGATCCTGAGGTACTCCTGAACTCACAAGTCGGCTGTCTGTCCGCTCATCATCATACGTGAGAATCTGGGACCGGGATGTCGACATCGTCTAATAATTTCTGGGTGGACGGATCAAGAGAGTTAGTGCACGATGAGTGATTACTCCAAATTGTACACAAAGTTGTAGGGTTTAGTGCTCGCTTTCTCCTATGCCAAAAAGAAAAAGAAAGAAGGGAAAAAAAGAAGTGAAGAGTGCCTTTTTATTTATTCATGGTGTTCTGCTAGTTTCGCCTTTTGGAACGACAAAGTCTCACTCAACTGCCTTCTTAACGGCGGAAAAGATTTTAGAGGGAAGGCCTCACTTTTAATTTGGTGCACAACTTATCGCCTGTTTACTGGAGCTCCATCACCATTCAAATTAATCAAGAAAGTTGACTGATCCCCTTAATCAATTTAAAAAGAAATAAAAAAAAGAGAGAAATATAGGAATTATAAA
>CXYZ01003051.1:2367414-2476746 GCA_900006705.1 Sonneratia caseolaris
GGAAATCCATCGGAAAACTTTATAAATAACCCCAAAACTCACTTACTTCCCATTTGACGAAACAACAACTCACCGTTTCCCCCTCTTGCTGCCTGGTACTCTCCTTTGCATTTCACCATTCTATCTCTTCTTCCTTGAGCCACGATGCCATTTCAAAAACCCTCTCCATTGACGAAGCTCATAGGTGACAATAGCTACCCTATCCAATCACACTTGGGCATGACAAACTCATTCCGCTTACAAGGTTGACAAATCTTATACACTCATATCTTCTTGCTAATTCTTCCACATAGATATTCAGGTATATACATTATTCTTCTTTTTTTTATTGAAAACTTTTTAGTAACTATTTTAGATTCACTTATGTAGTTACTAATTTATCAAAGTGATTATGCCTTTTTTTTTGTTCTTTTTTTCCTAGTTGCATGTACGTTGGAGTCCAAGGGATGAGCAATTCATGTGGAAGGCATTTAACAAGAAGGCAGCATCATGCCTTAGCGACATGTACAGTGAGGCCAAAAAGAAACAAAGGAAACAAGATTGGATGGGTGAATCATTTTGGCAAGCATTGCAGGACCATTGGGCAAGTGAGAGTTTCAAAAAATATCTACAATAAATTCCAACAATAAAAAATCGAAGAAAGGTGGATCTGTGCATTTTGGGAGTTGCATATCCGTGGGCACACATCGAAGGAAATTGGTAAACGAATTTTCTCTTGTTGATGGTTTTAAATATTCTTATTTCTTACCTCCAAAATAACCACAATGTTCACTAACTAAATATATATATATATATATATATGTATGTTATACTGTAAGTTGATGCATTAGGTAGGGACCCCACAAATTATGAGCTTTTCAAGCATTTGAAATACAACAAAAAAACTGGTCGATTTGCAAACCATAGAGCGGAAACATTTCACGTAAGTTGACACTGTAATTATTAGTGAAAGTTTAAATATTTTGTTATATTTAATAAATACATAGCAATATATTTANCTGGTCGATTTGCAAACCATAGAGCGGAAACATTTCACGTAAGTTGACACTGTAATTATTAGTGAAAGTTTAAATATTTTGTTATATTTAATAAATACATAGCAATATATTTATATGGCATTACAGGATAGGCTAACACAGGCATTGCGAGAGATAGGTGCGGAAGGGGAGATGGAGGGGACACATGCTTGTCCAGCACCTAAAAATGCGATGCTCCGAGCATGGGAGGAGGTAGCAGGTGGGGGGAAGAAGGGCCGTGTGTATGGTTTGGGCACTATCACCGAGAAGCATATGACTCGACCTCGTGAGATCAATTATATAGTATGAGAAGCACAGATGGAGGACATACGACGAATGATCAATTGCATGAATGCTGAACTCAAAGATCAAGAAGACCTTAGGAGCCAATTTGACTGTCTCCGTGACTCAGTGATATATATTGCTGACTCAAATGCTAGGTTGTGGCGTAGGATTGAATTTAGCGACACTCGGATGGCCCCACCACCTATGTCAGCCCCATGGATGTCAAGTTCAATGGCACCTACATTCACTACTTCACCGCCACAGCCATCCACTCGATCACCGTGGATGCCAACCATGTCTCTTCCATTGGGAGAACAGCTTGTTGCCCCTCCACCATTTAGCTCGCAAGTTGCTCCCTCTGTCTCTACATTCGAGGAACGGCCAAGAGGTGTGACAGCATCTCCTAACACATATAGGAGACGGTTAACGAGAAATAAAAAATCGTCACAAGAAAACAATCGACCTCACTCACATGAGGAAGATCGTCATTAGGCTTTGTTTATTTTGTGATTGGTTCTATCTATGCATATGAACTTGTTGATGAGTAGACGTCTCACTTTTGAACTATATGATCAATATATGTAAATGCAATTGGTCTTTTGTGTAATGAATTATTGTGTCTTTTTTTGTTACTTCATTTTGATGTTTCGATATAGGTTCCAANAGACGTCTCACTTTTGAACTATATGATCAATATATGTAAATGCAATTGGTCTTTTGTGTAATGAATTATTGTGTCTTTTTTTGTTACTTCATTTTGATGTTTCGATATAGGTTCCAATACATGCTTATATATTGATATTGTTTGCATCTCAAATTTTAGAAGTTTTCCAATGGTTAAAGCCCTCGAAAAGCTTTCCGATAGATTTTTGAGAGTGAGCAACTACAAAATGACGAAAATTTACTCTCATAAATAAATTTTGACGGCACTCAATTTCATCGGACATGTGTCGGTATAATTTGAATTCAAATTATTTTCCGACGGATTAATTCGTCAGAAGATAGTTTGACATTTGCGTGAGCATTTCAACGCCTTTCATCCGACAAAAATCTTTTCCGATGTAAATCACCATTGGAATTCCTTAGGAAATTTCCAATGAACCCTTGATAAATTTTTCGGTCGGAATGATTTTTTTAACGGACTGTCGATCGCAAAACTATTGGAAATTTGCGAAAAATAGTCTCTCGGAAAGATGTTGCAAGTTCCGACGGTTTTCCGAGGGAAACCGATTTTGTGAGAAGGATTTTTTTGAGAGACATGTTTTCTCGGAATTCTCTCGTAAAATGGAAGTTTTCCAAGAGAATTTCGACGTTTCTGTCCCTCGGAAATCGGCAAATTTCTGTTGGTGCTTGGGTTCTCACATTTATTGAATGAGAGCTGCCTGAGAACAATCCCACAATCGTCTCCGATCTAAATATAGATTACGGATGACATCATCTTATGCATAATGCTTACACAGTAACTGGATCCCCGTCCTCGCCAGCCATGGCGAGATCAAGTCTTGTCCATCTGGCTCGGAGGGAAATGATCAAGAGAGTGAGAGCTTGACAGGAGAGACCACATATTAAGCCCATCCACAGCCCCTGTTACCAGCAGAGACATGAACAGAAGGGAATCGTAACACTTTCAGCAGATGAGAGTTGAAGAAAATGATGTTGCACTCGATGGTATCCTCACCTTAGCATTGAGATCCAACTTAAATGCGAGAAGAACCGCCATCGGCGTCCCGATAAGGTAAAACGTGGCCAAGTTAACATAGACAGCTAGGTGTTGCCACCCACATCCTCTAGCCACCCCTGAAAGTGAACGCTCAATAGGATGTTTCGTCTTTCTTCGGAAGAACAATTGAAAAGAAAAAGGGGATTCGTTCTCAATTGTATGGATTGGTAGTTTTAAAAACCTGATCGGGCAACTGATTTGATCGGTCAACTAGAACCAATCACTCACCCAGTCCGATTCTTATAAAAGACCAAATTACACTTTTAATAAAGTTAACTCAAATTGAACCGTTTGGTCGGAAAATTGGTAAACTTAAAATAAAAATATATTATAATATACATATTTTATTTTACTAGAATTATATTTATATTTTATATTAAACCTTTATTTAATATAATGATTATATTAGTAATTTTTGTTATAAACCACATTTAAATTATGTAAATGTATTAGTAATATTATATTATATTATTATTATTTATTAAATATGCGGTTCAATCTATTGAACTCCGGTTCGACCATTGAACTCGTAAACTCATGCCTACACCAATTCCCGGTCCGATCCGGTTTTAAAAACTATGCTCCAATCTTACATGATAGGACGCCCTGCACAGAATCAACCGTTATTGAGATTGCGAGAAACGGTGTCAACGAAGCGAAATCCTTTATGACAGTGGGACTTTGAGTGAAGAGGCCGGCCCACAGGTTGTGTCCGAAGGCTAGAGCCAGCACAGAAGCTATGCCGAGTATGAACGACAGCTTGAGGGTGACAGCCATGGCATTCTTCGCTCGACCGGTATTGCCAGCTCCTAACTCGTTCGAAACTCTCGTGCTGCATGATATATACATGTTTCCCTTCTGTATCTTGAATATATGCAGAATATATGTCCGTGTATATGTACGTATGGTATCAAGGGGAGAAGATTTTACGAACCTTGCAGCGGCACTAAGTCCGTACGTGATCATGTAGGCAATCGTCTCTGTTGTCACACTTTCATATCAACACAGAGGAAATAATCGGAGGTTAGATTCGACAAGTAAAGTATGGGGCAGAGAATAGTGGGATAGGACTATAGCATACCACATCGCGATCACCGACGTGGTTGTCTCCGCGTCTTTCATCAAGCCTGCAAGGAAGACTAGAATCTCGAAAGCCCAGTACTCCAGGCTGCAGAAGGAAGTATTCAGAAGGCTCTGAATGGATTTTTCACGCAGGCACTTGCGCAAGATGCAGAATAGCTAAACACGCACAGGGAAGCTCACCTACCATACCATTGCAGCAGAGGGCAAGGCAAGCCTCAGGTTCAATGCGATGTAGCCGAAGGACTCCCTCGAGAATCCCTCCCATGAATGCTCACACTGCTTAGAACAAGCCACGTAGAGAGCCAACACGAGAAGTGACAGCCACAGCGAAGCGGAAGCAGCCAGTGAGGCTCCCTCGAATCCAAGGGCAGTCTTATGGACGAGGGAGTATGCGATCCCAATGTGGATGACTAATGGGAAGGCTGAGAAGATTACGAGGGGCAACAGGATGGTCTGCGTCTGAAGAAATCTGAGGATGTTCTGCAAGAACCCGTACGCAAAGATTCCCGGGATGAGGAACTTCGTGTACAGGGCGGCAGCTTTCGAGATCTCCGGGTCTTGGCGGAGAAGGATCAGTACCGGCTCGGTGAAGTACCAGAGGACCGAGACGAGAATGGAGAAGCTGAGTGATATGAGACACGATGCTTGGAGATGGATCCCAAGGGTCCGGTACAGTTTAGCTCCGAATCCCTGGCCACAGAGCGTCTCAAGAGCTCCGCTAAGACCGGTCTGCAACCAGAAGAGGAAGGTAGGGAAGCTATCAGATGACCCGCAACAATCCCGAATCCGATAAATATGCGTATAACGTACATGCATTGTTAACTTGTTCGATGGGATTCTAATTGCATAATGGTGTGTATCCCCTCGATAAAAGTGGGGAGCATTTACTAGATGCAGAAGGACTGACAACATTGAATGTCCTGCAGCAGTCTTATCTCCCCGCATGGAAGGAATAGACAACCATGCATCGGCTAACAGAATAGAACAAGAAATAGGAAAACTAAGTAATTAGTTGTAGGGTTCACTTGAAATTAGTTGGAGAAGAAACTTGACATTATAATTTTTAAATTCTACATTACATACATATATGTATGTATGTATGTTATGTATGTATGATATTCGGAGGCAGAGAAGGAAGAAAAATCAAGTGCCTCTATGTCGTCGTCAATCACATGAACATTTCCACTCTCCCAAATTTGGAGTACAATACAAGACACTTCGCATCAACATTTGCGAAGGAGTTGGGTTTTTAGTTTGGCGGGTGTCAATTTCATACTTGGTCCTATTCTGTGGAGTGTGGACTAAAATATTTGCCTTGTACTCTATCAATATATATATATATATATATGTGCATTGTACAGATGTATAATTTCGACATTATCCCAAAAAAAAAAAAGGGGAAAAGAGAAACAGAGGAGAGAGTTGTGATGGCGTCTACCATGAAAGCGAATCCGGTGACTGTGGCCCAGGAGTTGGCAAGGGTGGCCCCGGCCAGCTCCAGCTCGCCGAGGTGGCCGGCGAACATGACGGAGACCAGCGTGATGCCATAGTAGAAGACGTTTGTCAGGATCATCGGTAGCGCAAACTGGACCTGCCGCTTCGCCTCCGCCGCATCAAACCTCCAACACCACCACCTTCCCCTGGCCGCACCTCCTCCTCCGCTGGCGGCGGCTTCGAGGAGGGCGGTGGAGTCATCGGAACTCATCGTGCTCTCCCCCAGCTCCTGTGAATGAAATGACTGGCTTTATTTCTTCCAGTCCCCGGATGGGATAAGTGGTGAGAGAGAGGAGCTGACTGATGGATCTGTCTTTTTTCCTGTTGTCTTGAATGCCACCGTAAGAGGTGGCTGACGGCGGACGATTGCGACGGAGGCCGAATGACACCCGATAGAGATGGTCAATAGGGGGGGGTGTAGTGGGGTTGTGGTGCAATTCTCAATCAAATACCACCCGTTAGCTCATGGATCACCAGATTCGCCACTGTTCTTGGTGATAGACTAGTAGGGCAGCACCGGCAAATCTCACTAGTAAGCTATCACATCGTATCCATATTTAATAGTGTATCACAATCCATATTTAAGGCTTGGGCCTAGCTAGGGTGTGTGATCGGCTCTGCCCCCGACGGTCGAGCCCCCCACCGCTGTCGCATGCGCGAGGGGATTGTTTATGTTAAATCACAGCACCTCGAGATTACCTTCTCATGTCCCTATGGCTCGACCCGCGTGCACTGCAGTGCGTCAGCAAACATTAATATCATTTGGGCCCCATTCTTTTTTCTTCTTCTTCTTCTTCTTTTCTTCTTGTTGCATATATAATATTTTTTTTTATCTATTCAATTTATTAAAAGTTCATATAGTAAGAAGAAGGGGAAGTCTCATGATGGTTTCGGTGCAGAATCACATGGGAAATTTTTAATTTCAATTATTATAAAATAAAATTCTCTATAATCCTATATTCTCCTATTTTCCCTTGTATTTCCCTGTTTGTAGAAAAAAAAAAGAAAAAGAAAAAGTTTTCCGTCTGAGGAAAAAAACAGAAACAAAAGAAAAAAAAAGGAGAACAAAGAACAAAGCAAAGCTGTGTGGGGGTGGGGAACAAGGATCCTTCCTCTGCGGGGAAGCTGAGCGATCCTCATCTCTGTCACGTAAAATATCGAGTCAGCAGAATCTTGACGGTCTATCTAGCATTCCCATGAAGCGAGACTCATGCTAATCTTCTTATTATATGTAATATATCACATTATGCGTCTACTAAAGTTATTACAATATGAATGATGCATATTTTTTAAAAAAAAAATCATGGGATCTAATTGGAGTTTAGATTAATTAAAATAAGCCTCATGTTTAGGGCTCCATAGCGTTCCGTCTTCATCGTTGAATCTGCATAGCACTGCAAAATACGGGACCAAATGATATGCAGCATGGGGACTTCGATCCCCATCTATATACCCTGAGGAATCTGGGTTAGATTTTCATAGTCGTAAGTAGTCCATATATACCTCCAAGAATCGCTCAGCTCAACTCACCTATCCACCTACGATGGATGAATAATGCTCATCCTATATTACTTATCCACCGTACTTAACATTCTCTTGATTGATTCACGACATGACTCGGCATATGAACTGAACTACGTATGAGGGTGAGGGAGCCAGAATCATCATAATATGTGGGAAGAAGCATAATGCTTTTACGGGGCGTGGAATAGCTTTTGCTTTTCAGCAGCAACACCACAGCTTCATTGAGAGCTCTCTCACTCTCTACCGAAGAGTAAAGGAAAAGGAAAAACAGGTCCTTATGCATTCGCTTTCGTCTTTCGGCAGCCTCAGAGGCCCCAGAAAAGAGGCCAGGCCGAAGAGTAAAGAGAAGGGGCATGACACAACACGAGAAATGATTGCAATTCCATACGGGTGGAAGCTAACGCCATCAATTTGGATGAGTGTCATCGGAGCTTACTCGTCAAGCTTCATGGATTGGATAGACCACTGTTCCCCAAAAAAGTTAACAGGGCCGTCCTGTGTGCGATCATGAAGCTGCCACCGGAAGAAGATCCCATGCAGCATGTAGCTCACCCCAGGCTTTTGACTCTTGACTTCTTTATGCGGCCGGGTTATCTCTCGATGACAACATATGATTTATAATCCAACTGAAGAAGCTGATTAGCAGGTGTGGTTCGGATCTGTGGTGGGTACGATTGGAGCCTTGTTGTTTTGCAAACTAGCGGGCGGATCTCACTACTTAAGATGGCAAACAAATAGCTCGGGTTTGCCTTCTCTCAGACTTTACCGACTCCTTATCGCTTCTGAAAATCCAAGCTCGGGTATTCTAACAGAAACAAGTGTGGCAGTTAAAGGTACCTCGTCCAAGATTAAGCCCTAGAGAAGATCGGATCGGCTGACAAACAAGTAGGATAATGTTTAAATTAATATTGAAATTTCAGTATTTTTCCTTTTTCTCCACTGATTCCTCAAGCCAGTCGTATGCCCCACTTCGGGAATCTTTGAATTCCTCTCTTGACTTTTGCTTCGCACGCAAGTAAGCGAAAATCCACGACTGCGGCTGAGCGGAATATGAGATGTAGTGTTTATCATCATCATCGACATGGCCACAGTGTGCTAGGGAGCTTTGATTTGATTCTGACTCGATTGTCAGCTGGATATCCAAAAGTTGGCGGTTAGTTAAAATCCCTATCTTGTCTCTAAAGAGTTAGTCTATTGAGAAGAGGTAATATGCACTAAATTTTGGGTTTAAAATTTTTACAAGTTATAAACTATATAATATATTGATTATTATGGTTTTAAATATAATTAATATAAAAAATTAAAATACACTTATAACCTAAATAAAAAAAAATATTTTCATCTTATAGGGTCTATTAAAAAGAAAAGGCATTCAACATGAGTTAGCATAAATTATTTGGCATCCTTGTCTCATATATGAAATTCACCCCTAGGACTACTTAAATAAACTATATGTGTTGAAATAAGATGGCCCTTTGGCCTTGCGGGTGGTATTTATGATTACAATATCAAAAAATTTCTAAAAAGTTTAGGTAATGCAAGGAAATTTTAAATTAATTTAATATTGATTCTTCTTAATCGAGAAATTAAGGGATAAGAAATAACCTCTGCAACGTGACGTGAACGGGGGGGCGGGGCGGGGCGAAAAGAGGAGAGGGGAAGTGGGTTTGGTGAAATCACATGGAAAGTAGGTTGGGAGTTGTTGACCCCCGCACCCACACCCTAACCCCGGTGGCGTATTCTAGCGAGTGGGCCCCCACCATAGCCCGTGACATCCGCTCCTCGCCGCTCCATGCTGGCCGGCCCCTTTGACCTTTGTGCCAGTCGCGTCGCGTCACCTCACAGCAGCCTTCGCCAGACACGACAATCCCACCGTGCACCGGAGCGCGTGCACGTAAAACGAGCCCCACCACAATCTTACGTAAGACGTTAAGTTCCTTAATTACCGCCTATGCTGAGAGCATAGTTTTTAAAACCGGACCGGGCCGGCCGGTTCGACCGGGACCCGGCCACTGACCCGGTCCGGTTCTCATAAAAAAAACTCAATTATTATTTAAATGAGGTCAAATTCAATTGAACCGGTCGGTTCTCACTTGAACCAATAAATTCAATTGAACGATGAGTAAACCGGCCAATTTAAAAATAAAAATAAAAATAAAAACATATTATAATATACTTATTTTATTTTACTAGACTTATATTTATATTTTATGCTGAATTTGGACTAACATTATAACTATATTAATGATTTTGATTATAAATTATAATTAAATTATAATATTATATCAATTTATTGGAATATTATATTATTAATATTATTGATTAAACATGCGGTTCAACCAATTGAACCCCCGGTCCGACTTATGAACCCATAAATCCATACATTGACCGGTTCCCGACCCGGTCCGGTTTTAAAAACTATGGCTGAGAGCACTGAGAACTCTAAGGAGTCATACCAACTTAATGACTTCCCCAATTCAAATCTCGATAGGCCGGATATGGGTTGATTAAGTTATGGGTCGGTAATCTCGGAGTCGCAGTCTTGAGTTTAGGATTCTTTCCCATCTTGTCCTATTTGGA
This sequence comes from Sonneratia caseolaris, assembly GCA_900006705.1. NCBI lineage: Eukaryota > Viridiplantae > Streptophyta > Magnoliopsida > Myrtales > Lythraceae > Sonneratia > Sonneratia caseolaris. Next base: position 2,377,117 of record CXYZ01003051.1, read on the forward strand.
CCGCACTAAAATAAGATACTCTGAGAGAGAGAGAGAGAGAGAGAGAGAGGAACAGGACAAGGAGACACAACGGCGTAGGCATTGACAATCAGAGGAAACTAAGAAACCGAGGACTAGCAGGTCCAAAAAGGTCAGCTCCTTCGTCCTCTCTTTTCAAAAAACCACACTCAACATCAACTGGCCCCCTCTGACTCCCTCAGTGAAAAAAATATTCATTATTCAACCCCTCTCGTATTCACTAACCGGCCCGCCTTCCTCTTTCTGCCTGCGCTATTAGAAACAACATAAATGCAGCTTCCGGGAAAATGAAGCTGGGTTCGGTGGTCCGAAGGCGATCGGCTTCCATCCAAGCTCAAGTTGAAAACTTTTCCATGATTCTGTCTTGTAACTTGATATGGAGAAGTAGTGCCCGTATGAATATAAACTATCTTAATTTTTTTTTAATTAAAAAAAACTCGTGTTTATCTGCCTAAACTTTATAGCAAAAGCTGGTACAAAATTACTCTGCGTGACGTGAGAGAAAGACAAGGAAAAAGCAGTATGGTATGACAATAAAGTATGGATTTCGAAAGAAAGAGGGAGAACTTTCCTTTTCTGCACTTCCACTTGCCCTGATCTTAATTTTGTCGTTCTGCCGGTGCTTGCTGCCTTTCATTTGATTTGAGATGTCTCTTCGACTTTCTCTTGCACAGCATCTCCTCTCCTTTCACATGTTCGTTTAGAAAAGAGCAATAAAGAGGAGGAGGAAGAGAGAAAAAAAAAATTGCAATAAAGAAGCTAATCCAAGAAACGTCATGTTCTGGGGTGCCAAGGAGAAAGATCCTCTCCCACCCATCCTCAGTCCTCGTTTCTCGGCTTTCTCTCCAACTGCTCAGGCTCAGCCCGATTTCTGTTCTGTTTCATCCGTCCGTTCCAGCTGGTAAAGTTCGTTCCTTTCGTTTTTGTCATTTCGCTGATCTTGGGATCTGATAACCCAACCTCGCCTTGGGGGAGCCACTTCGTTGCTGGTTGGTCACGAACTTTGATTTCCGTGAACGGCGTTGATTGTTTCCTTTCCTCTTCGCATTAATTGGGTTTGCTTTGTTTCTAAGTCGTCGATTGGGCGGTTCTCCTGTAGCAGCTCATCAGGGTGATCAGTATATTTCGTACCCAAAAAAAGAATCCGCCCTTTGAGTAAGGATCGAGAGCCCACTCTTGTAGACTTCTTGATTCGAGGTCTGGGGATCTCCGTTCCCGGTTTGGGATTGGTGGAGTTGATTCTAGATCAGTATCGGCTTTTGCTTCAGCTGTAAGCTGCTGTTTGAGTCTCGAGTTTCTTCACTCCATTCCTTCAAATTCTCGAGGGTGTTTTCTCTATGGGGACTGGCTTTAATTCGAGCTGAACAATCTAATCTCTTCAGCAAGTTCCTCATGTTGGCCCCCGGTTCTCTCGGCCAAATCTTTCTGAAATGGGCTCGCACGGCCTTTGTCATATGCCTATGGCTGGGTCTTGGAAAGTCTGAGCAACCATGCCACCCCGCTGATCTCTTAGCACTGAAGGAATTTGCAGGGAACCTCACAACGGGGACTGTCATCACTTCCTGGAAAAGCGACCAGCTCTGCTGTCATTGGGATGGTGTCTTCTGTGAGAGTGTTAATGATTATGATGCGTCGGGTTCCAGCAGAATCACCAAGCTAATCCTCCCAAAAAGTGGGCTTGGAGGCTCTATTTCAGAGTCTTTGGGCCGATTGGACCAGCTGAGGTGGCTTGATCTCTCCCACAATCAACTGAGGGGTGAATTGCCCTCGGGGATTTCTTCTTTGAAGCTGTTGGAAGTTCTTGATCTGAGCCACAACTCGCTCACTGGACCGGCTTGGGGAGCTCTCTCTGGCTTAGTTTCGGTCAAGTCGCTGAACATTTCTAGCAACAAGTTTACTGGAGATTTGGTCGAGCTTGGGGATCTCCCGGATCTCCTTGTATTCAACATCAGCAACAATTCTCTCTCTGGCCGCCTCAGCTCTAATGCTTGCAGTTTGTCCGATGGTATCCAAGTCCTCGATTTATCAATGAACCATTTTTCAGGTGAGCTTGAGTTCTTGGAGAAATGCAGCGGATCTCTCCGGCAACTGAAATTGGACTTGAATGCTCTCTCCGGCCACCTTCCAGATTTCTTGTATTCTCTTTCAAATCTTGAGCTGTTTTCAGTTTCTGCAAACAAGTTGTCTGGCCCGTTGAGTGAGAACCTGAGTAAGCTCTCTCGTCTGAGAGCTTTGGATGTTTGTGGGAACCAATTCTCTGGCGTATTGCCCGATATCTTTGGTAACCTTACAAGGCTAGAACAGTTAATTGCCCACTCAAACTCATTCTTCGGTCCGTTGCCCTCGACCTTGTCACAGTGCTTGGACCTTCGAGTGCTCGATGTTCGAAACAATTCCCTCAGTGGTCCTATTGATCTTGACTTCTCCAGATTGCCCCGTCTCAGTGTTCTGGATATTGCCACAAATCACTTCAGTGGGCCTCTCCCTAAATCCTTGTCCAGCTGTCAAGATTTGAAAGTTTTAAGCCTTGCAAAGAATGGGTTGACGGGCGAAATTCCTGGAAGTTTCAGAAACCTCAGGTCCCTCTCGTTCCTCTCACTCTCAAACAACAGCTTTGTCAATTTATCGAGGGCACTGTCTGTGCTGCAGCACTGTACCAATCTGAGTACTCTTATTCTAACGAAGAACTTCCATGGAGAGGAGATTCCAGAAGATGTGGGCGGGTTTGACAGCTTGACAGTTTTAGCCCTTGGGAACTGCGCTCTAAAGGGTCATGTCCCTGTTTGGTTACTGAATTGCAGGAAGTTGCAGGTTCTTGACTTGTCGTGGAACCGCCTGGATGGAAATATCCCTCCTTGGATTGGTCAGATGGAGAACTTATTCTACTTGGACTTCTCGAACAACTCAATCACCGGAGAGATACCAAAGAGCTTAACAGAGTTGAGGAGCCTCATTTACATGAACTGCACTTCATCAGATCTTACTTCTGCAGGAATCCCTCTCTATGTGAAGAGGAATAAGAGTGCAAGTGGCCTCCAGTACAATCAGATCTCCAGTTTCCCACCTTCAATATACCTCAGCAATAACAGGATCAGCGGAAGATTATGGCCTGAAATTGGTAGATTGAAGGAGCTCCACATGCTAGATCTTAGCAGAAACAACGTATCAGGGTCCATACCGAGCTCATTCTCCGATATGGAGAACTTGGAAGTTCTGGACTTGTCCAACAACAATCTCGTTGGACCGATCCCGCCTTCATTAAACAGACTCACTTTCTTGTCAAAGTTCAGTGTTGCAAATAACCACCTTCGGGGACCGATTCCCAAGGGGGGGCAGTTCTCGAGCTTTCCCAACTCAAGCTTCGATGGCAATCCGGGACTCTATGTTACAGTTGATTCTCCACATGATATCGGGGTCACCGGTGGTATGGACCTAAACCACTCCAGCTCATCGAACAGGCCCAAGTTAAACAAGTTTGGCCGAAGCAATATTGTTGTCATTACAGTAAGTCTTGGCCTTGGGTTTTCTTTCCTCTTGGCAGTCATTTTGCTCAGGATTTCAAGGAGGGACGTGCATGATCATATGGATGAGTTGAATGAAGAGCTTGGGATACCCCACCGGTTGTCCGAAGCCCTTGAGTCGTCAAAGCTGGTTCTGTTTCAGAATTCTGACTGCAAAGATCTGACTGTTGGAGATATATTAAAATCCACTAGCATCTTCAACCAAGCAAACATTATCGGCTGTGGCGGTTTTGGTTTGGTCTATAAAGCTAACCTCCCGAATGGGACAAAGGCTGCAATCAAGAGGCTTTCAGGGGATTGCGGACAAGCCGAACGGGAATTTCAGGCCGAGGTGGAGGCCCTCTCCCGAGCCCAGCACAAGAATCTCGTCTCTCTCCGGGGGTACTGTAGGCATGGGAATGAGAGGCTTCTAATATATTCCTACATGGAGAATGGGAGCTTAGACTATTGGCTCCATGAGAACGAAGAAGGAAGCTCGATCCTCCATTGGGACGTGAGGCTAAAGATAGCCCAGGGAGCAGCACGTGGGCTGGCCTACTTGCATAAAGTGTGTGAGCCTAACATTGTTCACCGGGATATAAAGTCGAGCAACATTCTCTTGGATGAGAAATTTGAGGCCCATTTGGCTGATTTTGGTCTCTCAAGGCTTCTCCGGCCTTATGATACTCATGTAACCACTGATCTGGTTGGAACTCTGGGCTACATCCCCCCTGAGTATAGCCAGACATTAGTGGCCACTTTCAGGGGAGATGTCTACAGCTTTGGGGTTGTCCTTCTGGAGCTACTCACACGGAGGAGGCCTGTGGAGGTCTGCAAGGGGAAGAACTGCAGGGATTTGGTCTCTTGGGTTTTCCAGATGAGGTCGGAGAAGAAGGAGGGGGAGGTTATTGATCCATCAATTTGGGAAAATAAGGACCATGAGAAACAGGTCCTGGAAGTTCTTAGTATTGCCTGCACCTGCACGGACCCCGACCCAAGAAGGCGGCCAGGGATTGAGCAGGTTGTTACCTGGCTTGAAGGGGTCGGGTTCGAGGGTTCCCTGCAAAGTCGAACATCTTGATGTATTCATTGTTCTTTTCTCCCTTCACATCAATGGGAAGAGAGTTATCATGTTAAGCTGCTATGGTTTTTTTGTCTGCGATAATGTAATACTGGTGGTGGACGGGAGAGTGTCAGTCGACATCAGTTCAGTGGGGTTCAGCAGTCGCTGGAAAATCAAAATCTTTTGCTGTAGTGCTTATGTATAGGCGTTTTTTTAACCTAATTTTACTACTCCCAAATGAGACACTTTGGATCAGCTCTTTATGCAACTCCTCATTTTCTTTTTCTTCTTTGCCAAGAGAAAACTACACGTGCTGTTCTTTGGTTATCTTTACACCTGCAAGATTTGGAGCAGACTAATATGAGATAATAATTTGATTTGAGTTTGTGTGTGTGTGTTTCTTCAATTGTACACCATAAATTTAGACAATGAAATATACGCACATTGATCAGAATGAGTAACTAGAAATACAGATTGTGACAGGCAAGCGAGAATAGCAGAAAAGCTGTTGCACTGTCTTCTCTCTCTCTTTATACATGACTTTGATCTTCCCAAACCAGAAGTGTTCGATCCAATTAAATAGACTCTTACTGGATTTTGATTGTCTCAGGTGGAGCATTTGTTCGTAAGACTTATGTTGCCTCAATCGTCGAATTCACAATCACTCTGAATTAAACGTGTGAAGATGTGTGACATGTTTATATCTCGGTGGGTATTGCTAGAGCAATACTTTGGCTAACATCTGGTTGTGTTTTTCCCCTCCTTCCGGCAAAACTCCAGCATATTCAGGCCTCCTCCCTCTTATGTGAGATTGAGTTTGAGTTTGAGTTTGATTCTTGTGAATCAATCATTTCTTGCTACACTTAATATGATGATGACGACGACGATAATGAGTCTGATTCAAAGTTTGTTTCTTGCTGTACTGAAGAAGATCAGGCTCACAGGCAAGTACATCACCATATGTTTCCTGGCTGTCTTGTTCACATTTTGAATCCATTTACGGGGCTGGACTTCAGTTGGGACTAAACTCTAAACTTCATTTGCCAATTTAGTCCACAATCGGATGCATGCAGACACAAGGGATTGAACCTGCTGAATTCATCCCTTTTTTTTTACATTAATATAAATTTATATCTGAGATAGTTTGACAACTATGTATATATATATATATATATTAAATTTATAAGATTTAAACTGAAATTTTATTTTGATTAAAAAAAGAATATGTCGGACCATAGATAACTCGGGTCCATTTTCGGCTCGGTCCAAATTCTTGACTGGGGAGAGTAGAGACCAAAACCATTATTACGTATACGCATACGTTCATCTCAGTCAGAAACGAAAATTGCAGAGGAATTCCATTAACCCACGGAGTCTCTCTCTCTCTCTCTCTCTCTCTCTCTCTCGCATTCTTTAGACTATCTCAGGAGCCTCCGTACATCGGAGGTGAAAGCGGAGCTCGAGAAATCGCGAAACGAGAGATCCATGGCGTAATCTTGCGGGCGCCTCTCCTTATCTTCATCGGATGAGCTGCAATTAGCGGGTAAGCCTTTGCGTCTAAATCTCCTCTGACTGAGACACAGATATCAAGAATTGGATCAATAATTACGCTTTGCGGGGAAACACCTGTGATGGATCCCGCAATCGGAACCCACGTGCGGGGTGCTCTTTCGCTTTCACTGCAAATGTGATGTTTCTGATGCTCTTATCGGGCTGAGAGAAAGCTCCTCTGCCGGTTGGGCCGTCACTTTAGCACTATCTCACTTTACCTAAAAATCCCGCTGGAAACATGCGTTACAGTGACAATGCTTTGCTTCCAAGAGCCTCTTCGAATTGGTCATGCTTAATGATTCGGTCTGCCGCTTTTATAATGTCTCTATTAGATCTTTCATTGTTGTGCTCTGGCTGTCACTGGTGGTGGTTTTGAGAAGAATGTAGGATTTGTCTTCCATCTAAGTTTCGTTTCTTTTCTTGTTTCTAATCAGGGGCATTAGTGGCCGTTAGAATGGCTGATGTTGCAGGTTTTATGGAAGCTGCGGGTGCTCGATTTAATCAGCTTGAGCTAATCGGTAGAGGATCCTTTGGCGATGTCTATAAATCGTAACTATCTATGGGCTTTGCTAGCTCCTTCTCTCTGTCAATATTTTGCTATTATCAGAATGGAATGGGATATTAGTGATTGAATGATCTACCGACATAGAATTATACCGTACATGTTATTTGTCAAGCTATGTAGCTGGGTGACTTGTAGGTTTAGAGTCTTTTGGTGCCAAAATTTTGGTTTCTGAAGTTTGATGTGTCTGATTTTTGTGCTCGGCTAATAGTAAGTAGTCTCTGTAAGCTGTAGTTTTGAAGAGGATTAATCCATGATGGACGATCCAGTTTTAGGAAATGGGCTAGCTTTAGATGTGAAGTGGCTAGGATTGAACTTTGAGTCTGGATGCCAAGGGTAATGCGTGTACTTTAGATCTCCTACATATATATATTGGCAAAATATACCATCTAATGACTATCACGTCGGCATAGTGTTAGATAAGTAAACACTGCCTTGGGCTCTTTATTTTTGTCTCAATGACCTTCGATATTGTTCAAAGATTGAGATATGAGTAGTATGTCTTGTCTGCAATAACTTTTAAAGGATTATGCGAAAATTTTGTAAGTCAATGTGCTAAGTCATGGATCAGTTAAATATTAGGACGTGCGGAAAATCAAATAAGATGAGGATATGGCAGCGAATTCATGGAGTGAACTGGAGAGAAGATGGATTACACATATTATAAGTGGGCCCATGAGTGTATAATCTACTCATGTCTTCTTATTGCCTTCCTGAAAGACTTGGCGACTGTGACATTATAGGCATGTCTGGAAAGTCTGAAAAGAAACTGTTGAAACATGTAATTGAATGATCATGTTAAAAAATCCCTCTAGGTCAAGGTTGCTGTGTACACCAGCTTGACTGCTGTATTTCTTCATGCTTCTGAATATAATATCTGCAGGTTTGATAAGGAGCTCAACAAAGAAGTGGCTATTAAAGTCATTGATCTGGAAGAGTCGTGAGTACCCCTTTATTTAATTTTATCAGCAGGATAATCGTCAGTGTGCTTTTTGATTTGGAAAAATCCAAATGAATTTTTAGGTCTCTTGGATTTATAAACGTGGTCCCTGTTTATTATCTGCAGTCTTTTCTCTATATTAGCCTCCTCTTTGCTTAAGAAGACAAATAGATTGGAGCATTTAAATTCAGCACCATGCAATAGTCTACTTGGCTGATAGTACTGGCCTTTGACATTTGTGGAGAAGTTGATGCACCAAGAATATCATTGCATTGCATATTTTACATATATTCAGTTTGACAGAAAAAAAAAAACCTGGTTGCTATAGTCAATAAATTAGAGATATTTCAGTTCATATATTCTGAAGGACTTCTAGTGCACATATAAAGTGGATTAATGTTAAGCTTGCAGGATAAGTAACTGTTTTCATGTTTCTGGAGCTCATGATCAAGATACCGTTTCAAGTTGGTTTAGTTGTGCATCTAATTGGCAACTCTGATCTGCTCATTGTTCATGAGCTTTGGGTTTGGAACTGAATATTATGCTTGCCTTGTCTTTCTCATCTTCAGGGAGGATGATATTGAGGACATTCAAAAGGTACGGCTTCTCTGTTGTTAACTGTCTTAGTGGAAGTGATATGAAGAAAAATTGAATTGCTAATCCTTTGCGTTTCTCCTCCAGGAAATCTCTGTGCTGTCACAGTGTCGATCTCCATATATTACCGCTTATTATGGTTCCTATCTTCATCAGACAAAGCTGTGGATAATAATGGAGTACATGGCTGGTGGTTCTGTGGCTGATCTAGTAGGTGTCTCCTGCAAATCCACTCCCACATGATCATTTGATGAGATCTAACTGCTTTTTTTTGTGTCAATCCGGTTATTCGTCTACTTGTGTTGTGTGATACGGTGCATGAATCTTTTCTGCATATGTTTGCCTGCTTTGCTTGTCTTTGACTTTTAATTAAAGAATCCTACTGCTTTATTAGTGTAGATGATCCAGCCTTTATGGCAAGCTTTCTTGAACTAATCTATTGTTTCTGCAGCTCCAGTCAGGTCAACCCCTTGATGAGATGTCTATTGCTTGCATAGTCCGTGACTTGCTGCATGCAATTGAGTACTTGCATAATGAGGGGAAAATTCACCGAGATATCAAAGGTTTTCCAGATCTTTTACTCTGGATTATTTGCGCCTCTAATTCGTTGTCTGTAAAAAAGAAGTTTGTCCACACATTTTTGCAGCAATTAATTTTGCGTTGCTTGTGCAGCGGCTAATATTTTATTGACTGAGACCGGTGATGTTAAGGTATACAAATGATCTATCTCAGCCCATTGTTATCTGAGATTATCTCCCCGAGTGCATGATACTATGTGTACTAGCTATTCATGATACTTTATGGTGTCTTACACAGGTTGCGGATTTTGGTGTGTCTGCACAATTAACTAGAACTATTTCGAGGAGAAAGGTAACTGAAGATTTTTGCCGTATGCTATTTTTGGGTGGTTTCAAACTGCACCTTCTTTTTTATTCAAATGTTCTAGTACAAAGAAATGGTTGTAATATGCATTGCTCTATTTTGATGGATGTGATAAATTTGCTAAATTTCTGCCTTTTGTTTTGGCTTGTTGGTTGGTCCCATGATGGTCTCCCCTGTCATGCAGCTTGGTGCAAAATATTTTTGCTTGCCATAGTATGAAGCAAATGATATCGTGATTGTGCACTTTTTAAGTGTAGATCACTGCCCCATACATGCTAATTTACTACTGATCTTCTTATGGTTATTTTCCATTAAGTCACAAATTATAGCATCATAATGATTAAAAAAAAATTCTAGCATCACATTTCATTTTGGTTAGCTATGCCATATCATCAACTTTTATGTGGTTGGTACGGAGAAAAATATCCATCTTACTTTGATGAGCTTGAACATTCAGGTTCTTGCAATTCCATGTCAAAGGTTTAACATACTAACAATGCAGTCTGGTTTTCCCAAACCCATGCAGACATTTGTTGGAACACCATTCTGGATGGCTCCGGAGGTAATCCAAAATTCAGAAGGATACAATGAGAAGGTACTCTAGAAGTACGGGATGTGGTTTCTGTTTCTCATTGCCTTTGGGCTACCGTGAAAAAGAGGAAAAAATGGAAACCTTCATATCTCCATTTCTTCTGCTACCTTTCCCACCACCCCCCCTAATTTCACATCCCTTCCCTAATAAGCATTGTAACTTATAATGGGGTTTCTCATATGGGGCTGCAGGCAGATATCTGGTCCCTTGGGATAACTGTTATTGAGATGGCAAAAGGTGAACCTCCACTTGCAGATCTCCATCCAATGAGAGTTCTTTTTATCATACCCCGAGAAAATCCACCACAGGTGTTATCGTTATCTTTTGATATCACTATGTTGCAATCATATTTGATGATTCTTTTGACATTACACACTTCTGTCTTTGAGGCTTTACATATTATAATCAGATTAACCTTTCTTCCCATTTTCTTTGCAGCTGGATGAGCACTTTTCTCGTCCTATGAAAGAATTTGTTTCATTATGCTTGAAGAAGGATCCAGCAGAGGTAATCTGTATATACTATCAGGAATACTCTTCTGGTCTTTCACCTGTCTGTCTTTTGTTTATTGGGTACCATCAGCCGTCATCTGTTGGTTGTTACAAATTTGCAACTTCTTTGCTCCACAAATTTTCTTATGCGAGCCTGCTGTTTTAACTTCAGCGGCCAAGTGCCAAGGAGCTTTTGAAGCACCGTTTTATCAGAAACGCTAGGAAGAGCCCAAGACTTCAGGAGAGAATAAGGTGTAGTGTTAAGTTACTCTTCTAGTATAGTTTATACTGCTTCAGCTAACATTGTATGACTACATGTGCAAATAATGCTTATGTTTTGGCACTAAACTAGATCTATCACTTTTTGAAACCACAGCATCAGGTCCTGAAGCTTATATTGGGACCTGAAGTATATTATGTGTATGCATAAATCATTATATGCTCTCATGTATGGAAAAGTATAACATAGTTCTTTTCTTTAAGACGAAGCTTATGATGGTGATGTGTACTTTTTCTTATGATAGAGACCGTCCAACATACGAACCAATTGAAGCTGGAGAAAGCCCTTTGGCTAAGGGCACTGTGGAGGGGTCTGACACTGTGAAAATGAAAAAAGATATAAGAGAAGAAATGGTCGGAGCCAGGTAGGTTGGTTAGCTGTACACTGCCTCTTTGTTGGTTGGTTCTTCCTAACTTGCTGTAAATTACAGTAGTCACGGGCAAACAGTGAGAAACAGTGGATGGGATTTTAGCATTGGAGGAAATCAGAGTACAGGCACTGTTAGAAGTAATGTGAGACCACCCCAGGTCAGAGAGAAGAAAAGTGAAGTTTCACATGAGGCTACCCCCAGAAGAGCTGCAGATAGTAGCAATTGGTCATCTCCAATGGGAAATATCCTTCTTGAACCTTCTGAAGTATCACTGAAAGATGCTAAAGATCAGTATCTCAATGAAGAGGATAATTACCATGAAGATGTAAGGATCCTCCCTCTCCATCTCTCTCTCTCTGCACACGCATGCTTTATGAGAAGTTGCTGCTGATCTGCATAATGAAAGCAAATATATACTGAAAGGTTCAATCTAGATTTTGAAGCATCAAACTATAAGATGTCTCACCCCAAAAAAATTAAATCCCAGAGTACCACGTGGATTCATGTGGACCAGAGTGGTTATCCTTTTCTTGGCCTAGAAGCTCAAGTTACCCATCTACTTAATCATAGAATCCAATCACTTTTTTCATTGTCAGGCTCTGCTGGTTCATAAGACATGCCTGACTTCCCATCATGAATTCACAGCTTGTATCATTTAGTTAAACTTCCTCTTTTCTTGTAAGAGGATTTTGCACCATAAAATGCTTTCTTATGTGGAATTCATAGGGAGATTCATCTCCAAGTGGATCAGGAACTGTTGTTATACGCTCTCCCAGAAGATCTCAATCCTCTCAATCTTCCTGTGTTCAAAGTGCTCTGGTATGAGATTTTTCAGATGTTATGGCTTAAAAACTGTCAAAATCTCTTGACTATTCAGCATGTTGGAAATGGCCTTTGATTTGATCTTGATGCATGTTTAGTCTAGCGGCACAAATGCTTCTCTTGAAGATGCTTCTAGCACAGGATGTGTTGTCTCCCATGGCCAACATGGTGGATCTGAATCTCCTCATACTGCAAAATCCAGAATTGGAATTCAAGAAAGAAGTCCAAGGGCATTACTTGAAGATAGTGCATTAAATCTTGCAGAGGTGTGTTTTTCCTTGATGTAATTTTAGCCAGAGAAATATAAACCATGCTATGTTCTTAACATCAAATACTTCAATCCAAATGTTTTATCTTGCTGAAATTTCTGAAACATATGCGAGGTTTTTCATCCTCTGACATTGCTCTTAGTTCATGGTCCATCCTTGTTCTCTTTCAGTATATTGGTCTAGCCAAAATTTCAAAAACCTCATGGATTGTGTTCTTGTTAGATCTTTTTGGTCCCTCTGTAATATTCACAGATGGCCGTATTATTGATATGATCTTCAGGCAAGGGCTGCTTTGCAAGGGGGCATGAGAAGAGGAAATGCAAGAGAAATGTCAGGACTAAGCAAGATTAGAGATGCTCGCGAAAATGGAAGTAAGGGACATTCATCCAAAAGTAGTTCTGATTCATCCAGGTAAAGCTGATATCATTGTGGCATTTATCTTCCACCATGCCCAGGAGATATGACATGGTTTACGAAGGTTTTAGGTTCCTTTTGATGCAGGAATTCGCATGAGTATTTTGATGCTCCCAGAGTGTTGTCTAAGTCTCGCAATGCAAGTGACAGTGAGGAAAGTGCAAAAACATTATCAGCATCTGCCCCTTTATCAGTTTTGTTAATCCCTTCTCTAAAAGAGGTGAGCAGGTTACATGTGATTTGTTCTCAGTAGGCACCTTGCATCAAGTAAATTATTTCTTTAGCATTTCTGAGTGAAAAACTTAAATTGTATTGGAGGATGTCTTACCTGTTGGTTGTTGGTTTCTATATGATAGGCTGCCCATGATGATAAAGATGGGCCACTTGTCCGATCAGTTATGAGTTCACTTGTGAATCTGGAGCGTTTTAGACCTGGGTCGTGTGAATTTCTTATGAGCAAGTTGCTTCAGAAGCTGTCGAGGTTCTGAAGAGATTGTTTCATTTCTTCAAACCGATCCCATCCCATTTTGTCTTCTTTGTTGGAACTGATATTATCTTGATTTTTGTTCGTCAAAGCTCACATGCTAAAGTGATGTGTTGCAGTTCAAAGGAACCATTGCTGAAGGATTTACAGGCACAAGCAATTCACATTTTCTCAAAGGGCAAAGCATCTCCTCAGAAATTAGAGAAAGCAAATGCTGAAGCCGACCCTCGTAAGAGGCAACAGAATAAGGAACTTAATTCGAGTTCCAATTTGAGCCCATTGGCCAGATTTCTGCTCTCCAGGTTTGTCAAACGAGCTCCTTTTGCGGCTTGCAATTGTGTTTCGAATCCGCAATTTGTTTTGACATCAATAATTGCTTTCACGCATCTCCAATGAGCAAAGGGCTCCATAAAATGAAAAGCAGTAAGTAGTGCATCAACGGAACACATCATGGCCCCAACCCCACAAAATAAAAAATTTTCTAGATCTAACTTTGATTACATAGGGGCTGCTGACCGAGACAGCATACTATTGCCTTTCGACTTCGATGTGAGAACCATTTTGCTTCATATTGGCTGTTTTAAATGTTAGATGGCAAGGGCAAGTTTCACGGGATCTTAGTCCAGCTTGAGGAATGACGATGGTGGCAGATTGGTCATTTAATATTATCATTTTGTAGCCTGTTGCTATTCATGCATTTATTCTGATTGACTGTACATAGCTTCGAAAGGTGTATTTATTATTGGCTTAACTGAAAATTTTGCTCTTGGATTTCCTTTCTGCCGAATGGTAAGAGTTGCTGTGTGATAAGATATATGTTGTTATTTAGCGATTATCATTGTAAAGTCAAACATCCGCATCCAATATTTGGGGGATGGTTGTATGTTTTGTGCTGTAATGGATGTGCTCACATTCAGGATTTTGGGCCCCACGACCCACATGGGACGGGATGAGGATACAATTTAGTAGGACAAAACTTTTCGGCCAGGGCTACGATGGTGGTCCCACGGGGTGACTGGTCGCCCAATTAAATGCGACGAGTGAGAGGCCAGAGTCCAGTCGATGACTGGGGTGAAATGGAATTGGGCCCAGGTCCAGTTAAATCAGGTCCATTTTGTCATCGGGTTAAGTGGCACGATGGATACTACGTGGCCCATGGTCTGCAGACAGGCCCATGTAGAAAATGGGCCGATCTGTTAATTGAGCTTCAAACATTATGATGGGTCCTCACGGGCCCGTGATATACAGAAAGGCCCAGGTTGATCGAGGGCCCATTTTATCATTGGGCTTATGATGGTGCGGTGGGCCCCAACTAGGCGGATGACCTATAGCAAGGCTCACTTCGATATGGGCCCTTTATTGGACTTCAACCTTTATAATGGCCCACATGGCCCATTATCTATAGTAAAGGCCGATCGTTACGCAGGCCCATTTGGTCATTAGGCATCCAATGGTGCGACGAACACTGCTAGGCCCATTATCTATAGCAAGCCCAGTTAAAAAAGAGGCTTATTTTGCCAATGGGCTTCAAGCTGTATAATGGGCCACATATGGCCCATTATCTATAGTGAGGCCCAGATTTAAGGTAGACCCATTTGTAACTGCGGCTCCAATAATTGGATGGCCATGTACTAGGCCCATGATCCATAGAATTGCCAGGTTAGAAAACGGGGCCTCATTCTCATTGAGCATCAAATGATATGATGGGCCGCAACTTGGCTATTGACTATCGTAAGCCCAGTAATAAAACAGGTCCATTTAGTTATTGGGCTTCAAATGACATTATCGACCATTACTAGGCCCATGATCTATGACAAGGCTTAGTCAGAAAATAGGCCCATTTGGTTATTAGGCTTAAGGTGTGTCTAGCCTCCCCTAAGCCCATGATATAACCTTAGATCCAGTTACAAATTGGGGCTCTAAAGGTTTGTTGGACATCTATTCAGCCCATGATCTGTAGGCCCAACCCTCCAATGATTGGATTAGCCCAGCCCACTCCTCGCTATTGCAAGAATCTACTCGATAGCTGCCATACGAGGCCGAAACAGAACGGTCCATGATCAATTAATTAGATACCATGCTACCATCCGCTAGGGCCAGCGATGATGCACGTCACAGGAACGTATCCACCATCTAATTAAAATCCTCACGCTGGTGTCAAAAAAGACGCTTCTACAACTTCTCCTTTAGCCAAATGAGCAGATATTTGCTAGGTAAATCATCTCTCTACCACTACTTCAGCCCAGACAAATCTGAAAAGGCTGATGGAATCCAAAGCCTCCATTTTATGACTGTTCTAGGAGGGGCAGGCCACCTAGCAAGAAAACTACAAACACTTAAGCAGGTTTGGGAGCGTTAAGGCTCAGATATGGATTACAAATCAGCAAAAATGGGCATCGCCTTAATCTACCTCAGAATTACTTTATTGCATGAGGAAAAGCCATACCCCGGGTTGTATCAGGAGCTCATTAGATTCTAATCATCGGAAAGAGAGACATCTTGTGGCACAAGCATTTTCCACATGTTTAAGCTCTTACCCCTTCTACTTCCTCTTCTTATGAAGCTGATTTGCAGGAGTTAGCTTCCGAAAAGCAGCATGCAGCATTAAGACTGTTAAACAGTCGCGATGAAGATAAGAGCTACAGATTATATGAGAAATTTGAAGGAGGCTGCAGAAGGTATCATTCGCTCACCTGCATAGCTGACAGCAAATGAACAGAAGAGTGCCATCTGGACATTGCAGCATAACAGAATCACTGCTGTGGCTGAAAGAGATGCAATATAAACGATTGAATTTTGCCTATCTATGTTCATCTATATCTTTATAACAAAATAATACAGCCCAGAAAATCTGGCAGACACTAAAATTTAGAAATATATAGCACAACATAAAAGTAGCAAAACAATCATGCAGAGATAATTAACATATCAGCACAGCATTCTTCAAATTAAAAGTCATATCAGCTGCTGTAAGCGAGCATTTCAGAAGTTGTTTGCAATTTTTTTATCAGACCTCTGAAAATAAAAGGAGCTTTTAAATTCAATCTGTTTTTGGCTCACAAAATATCTGGCACCAAACAAAGAGTTCAACCAATCTGAGCAAATGGAAACATCAGATGTACTAAAAGGGTGTCCGAGTACAATTAGATTAAGACTAATGTTAAGATAACCATGGAAAATTTTCTGGGTTAAGGTTGAAATGTGCGATTGTTATGTTCAACTTGTATATTAGATTGGTTACAGAGTTTGGCAAGTGTAGACAAAATAGTTGTAAGGTTGGTTGTAATTCAAGAATTTTGCATATTTCAATGAGGATACTTCACAAAACAAATCAATAGGTGAAATCCTAGGAATAATAACTCACATGTGTTAGATGGATTTTATAGCTTCTCTACTTTGTGTCAAGTGAGCAAAATAGCCTCATGTTCTGACTTCTATCTTGACAAATTCTTTTCAATGAATTTTAGCTTCCTCAACAACTTCCACATGATGACAGAAACCTATTCTACTGTAAGTTGTGCTCATAATCATCAAAAAGACCCTTTCTAGGCATTCTCCTACTCAAGAGTATATCCACATGTAGCTAAATGAAGGAGATAGAAACAAATGACACCAAAACAGATTGAATACTGCTATTTTCAGCCAGTTTGCTGCATGAAATGAATACTGCTCTCACCGTTAAAATAGAATAAGGGAAAGTAAGGTTAAACTGGGATAGGGTGCTTCAGTCCTGACATTCGGTATCTGGGGCTTTACAGTGATTATGCTGCATAAGGAGCAGCAAATACTCACAAAAACAAAAGTCTCCAGTGGCTGCCAGTTTCTTGCACAAAGTTGTGATTGCCAAAAGAAAATAAATTCCAACACTTCTCTGTACCACATATAATGCTTAGCAGGCCTCTCTTAGAGAAATATATAAGGCTATGCAAATCATTAAGTAGAGGGCATTTGACATGCTATACTTGTTAGTTAAATTCCAAGATTCTGAACTATGAGTGCCTAAAGCAGCTCAGAAAAATTACAGTATTGTGAGTTAGATCTAACTTATGCAGCCTAGATGCAAGTACAGCCCCAAGTTCTTAAGATTTTATAACAGTAGCTATTGATCTATATGTCTATGGGACAGTATGAGAGTGTTGGCGGAATCTAATAGCACAACAGTACCTCTTGCATACCTCCACCCCAAGAAAATAAGGCCTTTATATCATCATATAGTATCCGTGGAGCTCCTACTGGAAAGGCAATGGATTGTATCACTAGAATAAAATTCACTGTCTTTTAAGGGTGGTTTGGTTTAAGAGTTTCTTTTTTTTCTGGAGGAAAGGAGAGAAGTGCAAAGACACCCTCTCTGGATATATTCTATGAAACGCGGAAGGTGACCACGCAACTTGGCAACTTGGCAACCTGGCAGACTGTTAGCTATAATGAGTGGAGGGCAGGGAAGACAGGTTACATGCAGTTGCTAATCAAAATCTGAAATAGTACATGTCAGAGGGATAGATTGAGATGTTTGGGCATCAAGAATTTTCATGCAAGAAGGTCCACCAAGAGCAAGGGTGATTTCTATGTGTCGCTATGTACCAATTAAAAATGACTTAGTTTTACTTGAAAAAATTACTTGTCAAGAAAATTAGACACGTAAAACTAGCTCTTTAGTAGGAGAACTATGTCTAGTCATCAGCATTGTAGGCAAAGCCAGGCTTTCATGGACTATCAACAGAAACGGGGAAATTTTCCTTGACATACTCACTCTCAAATAAGGCACCTCTAACAAAAAGGTTTGAAACAGAAAAACTATTGCTGGGGGAGAAAATGGGTTAACTCACCACATTGAGCAGTCCGGATCAGGCATAATCGAATGATAGGGCGTTGATCCAATCCCCATTTATCATTACTGAATTTGAAAAAATCCCAAAGAGCTAAACTTGACAACAACCCAACAAGGGCAAATGGCATTTGGTACCTGCAATGAATTTCAGATTATCTAACCAATGCATTCCAATCAGCTAAAATAAAATGAGCACCAAAAAGATAATAAATTAATAGGCCATACTATTTACAAAATTCAAGCATTCCCCTTAATTTCATTGTTCATGTTTCATCTGTATTAACGCCTCTTCTCAAAACCACATTCCTGTTGGTTCCTGAACGACGGGATAACAAAGGTCACCAGCATTTACTTTCCAAGCGTTAAATGGGATAAATACTCAGTAGTTCGGCCCCTTTTTATTTTTGGAGTAATCAGTAGTTTGGCCTATGTTACAGTCCATCAAGTGAATTTTCTGCCTGAAAAGTACAGTAGGCAAAATAATCTAATCCCTAATTCACCAAATCGGGACCAAATTCTCCTGTTATCTACCGATTGTTGCTTATGAAAGCAATATGACAACTACACTATCAAAAATAACTCTTCACCTAAGGTTTACAGTTCTCCGACAATTAATAAAGCAAGCTGAATCTAGGTAAATGAAATGAACGTTCCCCAAGTTAAATTCATAACCGAAGAATATAGTTTCAACTTCCAACTCAGGATTTCTCATCTGCTACAATTCAAATCCAGTTAGCTACACAATCCAAGAAGAGAGATATCAAGGAGATAAGATTGACAAATATACGTTGTATGTTGAAGGCTCTAACTCATTATATATATATATAAAGAAATCAAACTAAAAATGTTCCTCAAAGTTGTAGATAGAGATAAGAGATGATACATACAGAGTACAAGCGAAGAACAGGATAAACAGAGTGGCGTAGTTGCGAGCGAAGCGCTTGACATTCTCCTGAGCCCTAAGCCTTGCTTGAGTGGGCGAAGACGGGAACGAGTACGAACCGCATGCCCCAACGAAACCGTGCGTCCAAGACGGAGTATCACCAGAGAAGTCATCGGTGGTGAGCTTGGCGAAAGGATTGAGGGTTAAGAGAGAGAGAATGGTTCCGATGTGAGAGAAGAACGAGGCGAAGAATCCGCCGTCGACGCCGCCAGCTACGGCGCCGAGGCCATCACAGGCTGAGGGAGCAGAGGAAGAGGAGGAAGAGGAGGAGGAGGAGGAGGAGCGTTGGTCGAGGAGCTCAAGGTAGCCGGAGTCGCGGAGCCATGACTCGAAGGCGTGCTCCGGCAAGCTTAGAGATAAGGGATTCGATCGAAATGACATGTCGTTCACGAGAATCTGGGTCTTCCCGTTGTCGTTTATTGGGTTCTTCTTTTTCGGGTTTATTTGCTCCGTTCCTAACAGCACGCAGGAATTTATTATATTAGTTAAGGTCAAATAAAAATGTTTATAAGATCGGCAAAAGCATTGGTTCACCCGGGCTTAAGAAGGAGTCAAACCGGGTTTTAACAACAACAGCAACCAGATTTACGGGCCGGCCGTTTATCAAGAGAACAGGGTATTTTGTCATTCAAGAAGCAAGAAAAGAGGGCATTCATCACCAATTTTAAGATTGGAATGGTCTTCCTACGACAGTCACCAAGGAATCTTCAATGCGAGGAGAAACCAAAATCAGTAATTGCATGCCAAAGGCTTTCCCATAGTAAGTGTTGTAGTTTCAGAGGGTAATCATGTGGAGAACCAATTAACTCCATGTTTAATTAATCTATCTCGGTCCTTTAACTCACAATCATTCAGCTTCACCAGATCTTTCAAGGTAAGAACAAATAACAAGTGAGAGGAAACTTGAGAAAAAGGACAACGAAATCAGTAGTGCACTCTGCTCTTTTTCTCAGGATGGTATGAACAAGCAGCAGATTTAATTGGGGTCACTCTCGATCTAAAAAGGGCGGAATTTGTCATTAAGAACATGCATGGTGCAGCGAGAATTTGTTAAAAGTCCGGGGAGGAGCACTGACCGTCGCTGCGGGATGAGAGATGCGTGTCTCCTCCCCAGCCACACAGACACAGAGTGGGGGCAGTAACCGGAGCAATGCAACGAGCAAGTAGGAGCAGAGCACTGAATTTAGCATTGAAGATCACAGCAGCAATTCATCAGGGTTTCTTGTTTTCCAGCTTAGGCTTCTCATTTTAGCTATAGCATTTTTAGTCGATCCGTTTTTCACTGGTCCCAGTAGGTAAAAAAAAAAAGTCCAATTGGATTGGCACACAACGGAAAAAGGGCAATCGTTGTTAAACCCAAAATAAACCAGGAGTGACTGCTGCAGAATCATTTACTAGTAGTAAAAAGAATTCGGGATCAAGAGCCCTCCAACCTGCAAGAGTTTTTCAAAGCGTAGAGAGCCTTTACAAAAACATTTAGTTCCAATATTCATAAAGAAGACCTCCTTCAGAGCAGGGAACCAGGAAGTGGTCATCTCCTAAGTTGCCTTCTGGCAAGAGCAGGGGCTCTCTTTGGTATATAAACTTGGTAGCTTACCTGTTATTAAGCTATCCACATCAGCTATATAATGGGACTGAGCAATAGTCATTTATCCAAAGGCTTAATATTGCAGAATCTTAAAGAGTAGAGTCAATGACCTGAATGGTTTCACCACCACGAGTAACAGACATCGTCCTCTGTTCATACTGGGGCCCCTCAGCTTCCTCCTTAACTTCAGCAGCAGGGTTTGTCTCTTGTGATACAGATTTAGGGCACGAGCTCAAAGAATGTTCAGCAACAGCAGAACCAACTGCCTTACTTGCTTCAGTGCCCATGCCAGATTTGTCCACAGGAGTTCCAATCATGACCGAATCAACATCCTGCCCAGTGGCCACCTCCAAAGGTTTAGCTTGAGGAGGTACCTTAGGGAGACGAGGCAATTTTTCAGCAGCTGGTTCAGTTTTTGCCAAATCTCTCCTCCATGTGAATGGTGTCATCCTTTGCTTATTAGCACTCAAACTGCCTCCAAGAGAACCACCACCAGAAACCTGAATAGGACCTCTGGATGGAGATGGCTTGGCAGCTTCATGATCCCGACCACCAATGTTGCTATCAACTGAGGTAGTTTGAGCGGTGATTCTCCTCCAAACACTCATACTGCTCCCTTTATGCTGAGTTGTGTCTGTCGGCCTTGCAGAAACCTCCTCTGGGAACTTCATTTGAGTTGACACAGTAGTAACAGCTGGAGCTCGCTTCATATCATCATTATCTCTATGCAGATCAGAAACACCATTGCCCTTGCTAACCTCCCAATATCTTTTGAGGTTCTCCAGTGCCCTCTGTCTCAATACTGACTCCAAATCCTCACTAGCTGCACCATCAGAAACTATACCGTTCTTTCCTTTCACAAGAGCAAGACAGGGGACCCCATCCTGGGAAGGATTGCTTCCATCGAATTGTTCCTCAGAACCTCCATTTTTTTCATCTATCAAGGTGCCGGTAGTATTAGGAGCAGCTTCTGGAAAATCCTTGCTAAGCCCTTTCATCTTGGATTCAACATGGGACTCAAGAGCCGGTCCTTTCCTACTCTCACCATTATTACTGTCATTGCTTTGGGAAGAAGGATAATCATTATCATATAATATCTCTTCTTTATTCTCATCTTTGTCCAACTTTCTCTCATCAGCATGGTTAGTGACCATAATAACAGATCTCAACCTCATCGAACTATTGGCACTAATTACCCTCTCCTCATTCTGATCATGACTACTCATACTACATTTGCTGCAGGAAGAACAGCTCCTTGTCTTGTATGCACTTCTTTCAGCTGCAGTGCTATCCTTGCGTACTTCACGGTTATGTCTGTCCCTTCTCCTAGACCTGCCCCGTTGACTCTCAAATTCACTTTCCCCATCATGCCTGCTCCTGCTATCACATGTTGAGCAGCTCAAGGAACCACTACCAGTCAAACTAATAGTCACACTTCTCTTATGTTTCTTCTTGTATGTTTTCTTCCTGGCACCCAAGTCATCATTTTTTCTGGATCCTCTCCTCTTTCTAGCAGGGGGAGAGTCCTTGCTGCTCCCAGAACTGTAAGAGCGCCGGCGACTCCTTTTCTTCCTTCCTCGTGTATTTCCATGGGCAGGGGACTTTGACCTCCTTCGACGCCTATAATCATACTCAGAACTTGTATAAGATGAACCAGGTGAATGATAGTCACTTGAATAAGAGCCAGAATCCCGATGATGGCGGAGCTTCTTCAATTTATTCCGCGCCTTCTTGCTCTTGCTTTTCCTCGAGCGAGCCTGAGCAACCAACATTAAAAAGACCAAATCAGAAAAATAAACAAATCTAACCCACGGTTTCATCTCAGACTCCAAAACTTAAATTTGAATGGCGAGTAAATTCAATGGGCTGATCCCTAATGTACAATTTGCCTAACGCATGCCGAATTTTAAAATAACTACAGATATAAAAATGAACCAGAGGCCAGAGAATGGCTACACGGAGTCTCCGACACTTCCCGTTAGCACTGTTTAGATTGTTATATCAGCAAGTAAACACAAAAAACAAGTTAAAACCCTAAACAATCAAACTGGCAAACTATCACAAAATGGCGCATTGAATCTAGAACGCGCTTGAGAAATTGATCCAATCAGAGATAGAAACACAGAGAGGGAAAGGGAGGGAGTACTCGAGGGGAAGCATCGGAGCGCTTCTTCTTTCGAGAAGAAGATTTTCCCATATACGCGTCAGGAACCTGCTATAGCCACTGTCACAGCTATTACCCGCAAACGATCGATCAATGGAGAGAGATTAGAGACGACGAGAGAGGATCACAAAAAGTAAAAGGAAAACGAAGAGATGGAGAAAAGCTGCAGCGAGACGAATCCGATACAGTTGGAAGGGATTAGATGGTGATGATAATGAAGAAGCAGAAGAAAGCGCTCTCCGAGCCCGTAGGTAGGTGGCGCTCTATCTCTCTCCGTCGCTCTTGTGGCTGTGGACAGGTGGGGAAAAAAGTCTCGGTCGCAGACTGTAAAAGGCCCAGGCCCACTTTTGTTGGGTATCGATGAAACTATGGACCCAAACCAGCCCGTGGAACACAATATTGGGCCTGAAGTCTCTCCGACTGACAGCAACGGCTGGGGCTTAGAAGATTCGGTCACCAGGCAGCCCAGCAGCAGCCGCTCGCACCAGCCGCCGTCTCCCTCTGCAAAAAGAATATTCGAAAATAATATAAAAATTTATATTCCCACAACATCACCTTCTGTTGTCTTCCCATCTCCCTCCACGTGGCGCTCCCTCGCGAGACCTCCTCCACTCAGGAGGCGGGACCCCACAGCCCTATACCTTACGCGCCTTCAGAAAGTGCGCCAATCGACTTTCAGAACACGTCAACGGAGACAAAAACAGCGGGGGAGCCGTCCGTACGAGAACACACGTGAAAAATCCGACGTGGCCACCGTTGATTGGGGCTCCGTCACCGCTTCACGCAGGAGGGAGGTGAAAACCTTTCCGGGCGACATCATCGGGGGCGGGGACCACGACGAAGGGGGCGGCCGCCGCGGCTCCCACGCTTTGTAGTTACCCCAATTTCATCAGAAACCGTTCACACGTGGGACCCTAATTCTACCGTGCCTATAACAACGTGGTTAGAAAACTTCAATTATTTACTATTTATGATTCAATTATCAAAATATAAAAGAAATATTATTTTATATGAAAGATGCAAATGAAATGGGGATCTAATGATTCCATTTGCTATTAGCCTGCGACGGCAGCCTCATTGACTACTACTACTGGGCACTGCACAGAGATTCCTGGTGACTATAGTAGCATTTGTTGGATTATTACTCTTCATGGGATTAATAATCGCATTTTAGCTTAATCGAATTGGCACCGGGGTTTGCCCTTCAGGTCCATATCGATTTTAGATGTCGCCGGATGATGTACGACAAGAAGGGGACGAAGATTTTCTCTTGCAATAATTCTATAAGTTGTTTTCTAGGCGCCATGTGCAAAGAATTCCCATAAATATATTGGATGGCATCATCAGCTTATTACTCTGGTATTCATACACAATCGAGACAGATCAATGTGAAAGATGACAATAAGATCAACAAGAGAGAGTGCAATTTGGGTTGGCTTGAATTAATTGATAATAAGATGGGGCCGTTAGGACTTGAGAGGGGGAAGGCGTGAGTCACGTGACGGACGAGAAGCACGTGCTAGAGAGAACCGGACAGGGGTGGGTGGGTGGGTATCGTCAACACGTAATTACTCGATGGGGCGCTCTGATTCGGTGGTCATCATCCGCTCGCTTAACTTTACAGCGGTCTCGCCGACGGTGCCGCCCTAACATTTACTCAGTGGGCCCGATCCCCGACAGAAATACTTTTCAGGTGTGAGTGAGCGCGTCTGCAGGAACCGAGCTTTCACTTCCAGCATCGTCCGCCGTCCGATGGGCGAAAGACGATCTAGCAGATGTGGGACCCACCTCCCCTGAGCTCGCAGATTTTTCTGATTATTATTATTATTATTATTATTACTATAGAACAAGGATGAAAAAAGGGACTGCCCGGATTGCAATATCAAAGAATTCATCCTCCCGTCACTGTCCCACTTGGATGCTCGTGACACTCTGCTAATCGTAAATATCGAGCAATCTCCTCTCTGGGATTGCCTCCGCATCTTGTACGAATTTTGATCTGTTACTGGGTATTTTACTAATTGATCCTACCTCTGGGTCCCTAGAAACAGCGATGTCGCTGTCCATGAACTTGCTAGGTTGGGACGTCGTTTTGCGGGTGTTGATATGTACGCGTTTGAGGGATGTAGTTTCTCTACTGTCGGACTTGTTGACGAATGTATAGGTTATTATTGACATATATATATATATAGAGAGAGAGAGAGAGAGAGTGAGTGAGAGAGGGGGGGGGGGGGGGGGGGGAGGGAACAAGAATAAAAAGAAGTCATGGCGGCAGAAGAGGAGCGAGCCTCCAGTCCAAGGGAACAAACACGGGCGCTAAAATTACGACGGTACCCCCGACTTTTCGTCAATAAAAGAATCATCTCTGGCGGCGACTTCACTTAAAATTTCCTTTTTTTTCCTTTTAAATATATTTTTTTCAATCGAATGTGAATAAGAAAATAAAAAGATTATATAAAAAATTAAATTTATAGTATTTTAATTTTTAAATCAATAATAATAAACCTACTTTTAACTTTTCCACTTAAATTTAATGCCCACCATCATCCCATCACATATTCTGTTTATGGCGATGTTGTGTTAAAATCTCTTTTTCACCCATTATATCAGCTTTATACGTGTCCTTCGGTAATATAACAGTTATAAAGGATTTCTTTTTCTTTTTCTTTTTCTTGGCGATATTCTTCAAATCACCTGTTAAGCGTTAGAGAATATGCAAAGTTAAAAAAAAAAAAAAAGGTTCCGATTTTAATATTGGGGGAAAGTGGGTGCGCGTGTCAGGATAAAGAAGGAGATGTGGGGGCTGCCTGCCGCCGTACGAAGATGGACCAACCAGTAGGTGTCGTCAGCAAAAGCACGCAGAGCTCTATCGTGCGCTATGTGGGTTCTTTCGCTTCGGGGGTGTATTGGGGATTGGAATGTTCACATAAGAGACGACCATGTCGTACTAAATCAGAATAATGTAACACTCCCATTAACCCCGTCCCATCAATTCATTATGTTGAGTCTACGACGCGCGTCCGTCCATCCCAAGCATTATAATAATAGTAATAATTCACACATATATATATATTTTTTAATATCAATATAAAAAAATCAGAAAAATATTTAAAATAATTATTTTAATGGATAACATGTAGTAGTACTGTCATCCCATTGAAAACCAGTGCCGAGGTAATTGAGTAGAACTAATTGTTTTATTTTCTTCGGTAAAATTATTTTTTTATAAAAAAAAATTAGAACTTATTTAATTTGGCGCATTTCCCACGTTCGGCTTCGGTAAAGTGACCGCCCCAGAACCGAAATCCCAGACGACAGAACTCATACGATATGAAAGTAGCTGCAGTGCCGGTGACTTGTCCTTTTTTATACCAACCGGCCCCCCGATCATCCGAAATTCAAATCCGACCCCCAAACTACGTGGTTCGTCACCCAAAACAGTCCGCACCTACCTGAATAGAATATGGAATCCGTGAGATTTCAGAACTGTGGGCCCAAACTATATCCGGAAGAGAGGATGAGAGAGCTGCTTAATCAAGGTAAGAGAAGAAACTAAAGGAAAAACTGCAGAGGGAGTGGCACAGATTGATGCATACGAAGTCTCATACGACGAGCTGCAATTAATCAAACTTTCGATGTCCCAAGGAACAACAAGAACAACAACAAGATTGAGATCTTCAGAAGCTCAGATCTTTCTCAGTTGCAAAAAGGATTATAAGAAGAAAAACCCACGGAGGTCGTCAATCATATATTTACAGAGCATGAACTAGTCACGTGGAATTCAACGTTTGTCATCATCGATCATCAGCACATGGATCTCTTGTTACAGGCTGCGATTCTTCGTCTTCTTCTTCTTCTACTTGCGATTATTTTTCATCCGGTTCAATTACCAATGTAACCAGCACTGATCCCTCCGAGGAAACAAAAGGCATACGGATCCGATGGCTTCTGGATAAAACTAGGCCACCTCCGGCGCCGGGAGGTTGAGATCTAGATCTAGGTTGAGGTTGCGCAATGGCTTCCTACTCGGATCCACGGCAGGGGACGCGCCTGAAACGGTCGCGCCAGAGACTCGTCCTATCGCGGGCCCGAAGCCCGCCAGCATAGGGCGGTCGAACCTGCAAGCCTCGCCGTTAAGGTTACTGTTCACCATCTCGGCACCAGCATGCGCGAAGGCGTCAAAGAAGAAGACTGGCCTGGCCACCGGGAAGCAAAGAGGGGTGGTAGCCGGGAAGTAAGCCCGTGCTCCGCCGAGGTTGAGATCCAAGGTGGGCGGCGGGGGCGGGGAAGCGGAGTCCATGGTGCTGCTCTGGCTGGGGCTGCCGGCGGAGTGCAGCTCAGCATCGGTGGGGAAGTTGGTCTTCGCCTTCACACCGCGAAAATCACGCGCCGCCGCGTCGTAGGCGCGCGCTGCCTCCTCGGCTGTATCAAAAGTGCCGAGCCATACGCGGGTTTTCTTCCCCGGGTCGCGGATCTCAGCAGCATAACGGCCCCACGGCCTCTTCCTGACGCCACGGTAGCGGATCTCCTTCACGGCATGGGGGCCAAGGGTGACGGCGGTGGTTGCGGTGGCTGTGGTGGACCTTTCTCTTGGAGCCATTTGCGGGGGCTGTCAATATCGGAGCTGTGAGAGATGGAGAGAGAGAGAGAGTTAAGGGATGCTCTAAGAGAGATGAAGCGAGGGTTGCTTATATAGAGAGGTGGATCGAGGGAGGGAGATAGTGTTTATTTTAAGGAGGAAAAAGGGCTACGTCCCTTTTGGGCGCTTGTTGTGCACATTCCGAGCAGGATTACTGGCTTTCCCCCCGCATGGACCGGCCCGCCCTGTGTTTCCATTTATGCCCTCACAATAACTAACTGAATTTTAGGATGTGCAGTGACCTCTTTGAATGAACGTGTGAACGGTAATCGATTAATATCTACTCGTAATGGCTCGAGAGATCCTCATCAGACAAATGTGTCAGTTTGCCTTTTTATATGTGAGCCTCACACAACTACTACTACTATACAAAAATTAGTCATTTTAATGATGAGTATTAATATTTCATTTCTTATCAAATAAACTCAATTCTAAACTCTCTAGTTGCTAGTGAGGTATGGCATCATCAAATCCACTTTGATCGGTTGAGGCAATGTCATAGTATATCTTTGACCCCCTTAAAGACGGATCTTTGGGCTATAAAGAGGCCCTTATAGTTCCAGAAAAATCTATAAAATATTATAACAAATTTAATTAAAGTTTATTTTTGTGTTATATTGTCTTACTTATATAAGGTCATTAATCCTTACTCTTACCATTTCATTGAGCTTAGTAGCTTTTGACAATGTTTTTGTTTTGTTTTGTTTTTTTT
This sequence comes from Sonneratia caseolaris, assembly GCA_900006705.1. NCBI lineage: Eukaryota > Viridiplantae > Streptophyta > Magnoliopsida > Myrtales > Lythraceae > Sonneratia > Sonneratia caseolaris. The sequence goes on from CXYZ01003051.1 coordinate 2,404,823, forward strand.
TTGCGGACCAATCTGTGGATTTAACCTCGCCTTGCCACATCCTCGTGTCGTGGCTGCTAGAAGCTACCGGTGGGGCGGAAGCATCGTGCAGTGGTTGGCTTTGCCCCCCAGCGGGCGAGCTCCCAACTACTAGTTCTCCTTTTGTTATTTTTTTTTCTCTTCCCATCTCGTGGAATCTCCTTTTTATTTCATCCTCATTTTCTATGCTTTTAATCAATTAATTATCTATTTTTATTGATTAGACTAAATGGAAGATAATTTTCAAGCCCAATAGGTGAAAATTATATTTAGTGTCCATATCGAGAGGGAGGGAGGGAGGGAGGAAAGAAAGTACCTGGTGGCCGACAGCTTGTCATCGCGCCCCATCCGATCGGCAATCCTTGACAGCGGCGCGTCCGAGGGGTAGCGCGGTCAACGAGAGCATTGACCAAACGCCCCAGCCGCCGCCCCTGCCACAAATAATTAAATAAATGGAAGATAATTTTAAAAAAAATAAGTAACAGACAGGTGCAATAATTGCGAGGTCCAAAGTGGGGTAAAGCAAGCAACGTGGCACACGGCAACCCAACCAGCAGACCGAGGGGCGGCGTTGTCAAACGGCGGTTTATTCGGAATCCACCGCCCCCGTCCCCCCTCTCCCTACTAAAATTGCGTGCTGTCTTCTTGTCTTGTTCCCCTGTAAACGGCAAGTGCCTGACTGACGGCGGCGTTACCAAATCAATTTTTTATTTTATTTTTTCCATGAGATTCGTACTTTGTACGCCGGCAACTTATGCGCACCGAAAGTCCGGGAATGTGAATTGACGGTGCTGTCCCTCTCACAGTCTGTGCTCTCGACTCCGCCGATAGAATTTTGATAATTTCACTTTCATATACACTAATAATAATAATAAACAGAATTTCCAAACAACCCCCCAACCCTTTTTCCAATTGAAATAATCACCTCTTGGAACCGGTCGCGGTGGAACCATCGGACGGCTGAGATCTCCCCGTGGCCTTAGCACGTGTCGAGCTGACAGGCTGTCGTACACGCTGCAGCCTGCGTCAGACAGATCTAAACTGAAGGCGTTGTCTGTCTGACTGGTCCGTTGGTGGTCGTGCCGCACGAGCAGTCGTGGCGAGACCGCTTGTCGTTTTCAGGTGTTTACTTGCGGCTGATTAAATGCCTTTGTATCTGTTCCCACTTTAAAACATTTTTGCTGTCTGTTATTTTATTTTATTTTATTTTTTTCTGGATAATAAATTTAGTTGTCTTATTTTACGAGTTTGACATGTTGGATTACAAATAAAATATATAATAATCCAACGTGAAAATTATACATACATATATTTATTTTTCATGAAATTACGGGCCGTTCCCGGTTACTAGTCGAGTTTGTTTCTCTCTACGAAAATTGGCTAACGCTGATCGACGTGAACTGGACAGGCTCTTCTCTAATGGGATAGTTACAAAAAGATGTACACTTTCAATTGGATTTACAGCAGAACCAGTAGAAAGTTCGTAAGAATCAGGAGGAGGAAGAAGAAGACGCCGACGACGTCGTTTGCTAGATGCTCTTAATGAGCCGGGAAATTCAGGGACTATATCTTATGATTAGGCCCATCATAAGTCGTATGCGGACTCCTGTTGATTGGGCGTGGGCCCATCATCTGATCCGCCGTTTTCTCCGACCAAATCCAGCAACGGAGTCTGCGGAAAGTGGAACTCCGGTTGGAACGCCTAATAGAACATTTTTACGACATGAACTCCTTATTCCGACGAGGGAAGGCATGTCAAAATCTCTGTTCACTCAGGCTCGTCTCTTCCTTCGCAAATATCCGGGAGTCGCGCCAACCCGTGAAGCCAAATCTCGATGAAACGAATTCAAATTGCAGATTCGACACTCGGGAAGGTGTAAAGGAGGCTCCTATTCCAAATCCCGTTGCAGATGCAAGCACTGGAGAAATAGTCAGGTCCAGTCGACAGGAAGCTGATAGACAATCCCCTGCATCCGTTCAAAGCCTACTAGACAATCTAAGGGGTAGCTCAAGTGAGGCGGTTGAGAAGGCACTCGATGAATGCTCTCTGGATCTTAGCGAGGACATGGTTCTGAATTTGTTAAAGCGGAATTCTTTTGATTGGAAACCTGCTTTTACATTCTTCAACTGGGCTAGTAGAAGAAGGGGCTGTTCATTCGGGTCGGCCGTTTACAACGAAATTCTCGAAGTCCTGGGCAAAACGCGCCAGTTTCATGAAATGAAGCAGGTGCTCGATGAAATGGCTAAGAAAAAGGGTCTATTTGATGAAACCACATACACTGTCCTCCTCAGAAGACTCGCAGCCGCACATAAGGTTGATGAGGCGATAGATGTCTTCAATAAGAGGGAAGAATTTGGGCTCGAGGTCAATTTGGATTCGTTTAGGGAGTTGCTAATGTGGCTTTGTAGGCACAAGCACGTGGAGCAAGCAGAAACTCTGTTCAACTCTAAGAAGATGGAGTTCGGGGTGAAACGCGACATAAAGTCACTGAACATAATCCTCAATGGTTGGTGTGTATTGGGGGATGCAAGGGAGGCAAAGAGGTTTTGGAAGGGCATTCTTGCTAGTAACTGCAGACCAGACAGGTTCACTTACGGAACCTTCATTAACGCCCTTACCAAGAAGGGAAAGCTAGGGTCTGCATTGAAGCTCTTCCGTGCAATGTGGGATAATGGGCACGATCCTGATGTGGCAACTTGTAACTGTATAATCGATGCACTCTGTTTCAAGAAAAGGGTCCCCGAGGCCCTGAGTGTTTTCCAGGAGATGAAAGAGAAGGGATGTGCTCCAAATTCTGCCACCTACAACTCGCTCATTAAACACATGTGCAAGATTGGAAGAATGGAGATAGTGAATGAGCTCGTAAGAGAGATGGAATTGAAGGGAGGGAGTTGCAGCCCTAACGCATTGACTTACAGTTACTTGCTTAAGTCTCTGCGAAGGGCAGATGAAGTACCAGAGGTTATGCGGAGTATGCAGAAGAATGGATGTGAGATGAATGGTGACTTGTTTAATTTGGTTCTGAGGTTGTACATGGGGTGGGGTCACAGGGAAGGGGTGATGAGTACTTGGTGCGAGATGGAGAGGCGTGGTCTGGGGCACGACCGGAGATCATACACGATAATGATTCACGGGCTTTATGACAGAGACAGAATCGAGGATGCTCTGCTATATTACGAGGAGATGGTCTCGAAAGGGTTGTCTACAGAACCGAGGACAGAGATATTGATGAGTGCTATCAAGGACAAGATGAAGGAAAGAGAGAAGGTCGAGGAGGAGAACAGCACCATCCATTGATGCGTAGAATAGGGAATAATAACCAAAGTTGGTAAATTGACTTCATCTTTCGGTGAGCCATGAGACAAGGGTTGTGCTTTGCTTTCTAACGAAGCTTTCGTTCGCAATGGAGAAGACATTGTGTTGACCCGAAAACAGAATTCGATGCGGCAAGAAGCAAATGGGCTGCTGCGGTGTTTAGAAGGGTAAGAGTGGAGGAAAAAAGAGCTTCTTTTGCTGTTGCTGTCCATGTTACATGAGGGAACTTGCAAATGGAATTAAAGTGGCAAGCAAATGCCATACAACAACAGCAACAGAGTAAAGGGACAAATATATGATTATCACTACTCCAGCTTGTCGTATGGAATTACCGTTTATATGAAGGTCTATCGTACCATCTCATTGAGGATTGTCATCCAAAAGATGTTGACAGATCTACACAATTTCTCGAAAGGCTTTCCATCTCGGCCTCAAATTTCCATTCGGTTGGCTACGTCATCTGAGATGATAACTGTTTAATTAAACCTGACCTCCGCGTCCGTAACATGAGTTAACCTCCTTTGGACTGGATCATGCGACTGAGTAGCATCTTTGCACGAGAAGCAATCATATTCTTCAACCATATGTAGCAAAAAAGGTGCATTACATTGATCATTGATGGAAAAACATGGAAGAAAACAGCATCATCATCCTCTAATCGCAAGAGGATAACAACGTTTGCCCTATCCTCTATTGAATTTCACATGCATAACACTCAAGCACTGGTATTGGCAGCTGTAGCAGCTTCAGCAGCAGCAGCAGCTGCAGCTGGGACATACCATCCATGATGGATTTCCACGGCCTTCTTTCTTCTTGCAAGTTGAGATTTCCTACGAGCTCCGGTGTTCCTGTGCAGTGTTCCTACCTTTATTGCTTTGTCAATGACTGAGTAAGCCTCTGCAATTAGTTTCTCGACGGGTAAGATTTCCTCTGCCTGTGCTTCTGGTTTCTTTCTGAGCCCATCCAGTGCTTCCAGAACCTGGACGACAGCAGTATACAAAGATGTCCAACTAATGTAAGCTGTGAAGATGGTAACCCGAACCATGTATTTTACTTTGTCTCCACCGACAAACATTCACTGCATTTGCAGATGGAAAGATATTAATGATTCCAAATCATCTCTACATGGCGTGAAGGAGGACCTTTTTCTTGTATCGTAACACTGATTTGAAGACTATAATGCGTACATAGGTGGTAGAAGAACGTTCAAGAAGCCATGTAGATGATGCTGATAAGCAAACAGATTTTTCCTTCATATAGGATATTTTCTTGACAATGGCAGAATTATCAAATGAAGATCTAACAATCTTTTGCCTGCTGCTCATGCCAATTTTCATGAGTTGCCAAACATGGTTCATACTTGGACAAATAATATGACCTAAGAGTAAGGATCATAGATCCAAAGTAATAAGCATGGCGCATCTCATCGTCAACACAGCTTCTATGCTCAAATCTTTTACAAGAAAATAATCCAAAACGCTACCAATCTGCTCATCTGCTTGGACCCAGCAGATTGGTAGCGAATATGAACAGACTTGCCCAAGAATCAAAATCTCAATCAACGTCACAACTTCACAAACAACTCCCTCTTTTCAACCGTTAAAAAACCAACGCCTTGCCCAAGAATCAAAAGCGACTTAAAATCCAAGAGCATCAAAATCATTGCAAGCAACTGCATGTGTGAACAGAAAGGTCGATCCTCATCACATATTTTTATCAACAAAGGGGTCATAAAAGAATTTCACAGTGACAAGGCATAACAGAAAAGGAAGAGGCTCCCATTTGACTTCCGCTGAGGCAAAAGGGAATAAGAAGAGTACCTTCTTCATACGAGTCCTGATTTCGGACTTGTGAGCTTTGTTGTAAATGCGCCTCTTCTCGGCTAGGCGAGCTCTCTTGGCGGCAGAGTCCGCCTTCTTCTTCGGAGCGGCCTCACAGACGACGGAAAGGCGTGGAGGCGGCTTTTGCACCGACACATAACCTGCCACCAAAGAAAACTTTCAAGAGCTCCACCCGTGTGGGAGTCGATTAGAGATTATAGGGCCTACCCCGGGAAAAGACGGCGTGGGAGACGCTGGTGGAGAAGCTGAGGGACTTGAAAGCGGCGAGACTGATGGCAGAGGAAGGAGGAGGATGAGAATTAAGCGAAAGGCTCCTGAATTGGGAAGGAAGAGCTAAACACGAAGATAAGCTCGCCATCTCTGGTCTACTCCAGTGAATCCCCCCTCCCTTTCCTGTCAGTCCGTTTCCTTTTTGAAGACTGGGAAGACGAACGTAGGCTCTGCGCTTCCATTCCATTATCTGCTCCGGGGGAGAGAGGGAAAGGCTAGCCAGCGAAATTCCTCTTCTGCCCTCAGTCTGGGCTTGTTTTGGACATGGCGATGTAACCTGGGCCGCCGGTCTGGCCCACAACATGTTCCGCCGCCCACCCCACGGCACGGCAGGGCCCGAGAGAACAGATGAATCTTTTTTAAAATCAACAAAATGGAGAATTCCCTGGATTCAACCTGGATGTGGAAGCTGAGCCTCCTTCAAAATTACAAAACTGATCATCGCCAAAACAGGTTTCCCCAGTTCGGCCAGGTCAAGAGCATAACCACTACCTATCATATCAAGCCTAGAGGCCCAAGAGCAGGCCCAGTAAGTAAAATGCTCGACATTAGACCAGAAGTTGTTCAAAACGTGTCGACAGTCCCAGGAGGGAGATGACTCCCCGTCAACAAACATGATTACTTCACACGAGCATCACAGTGAAAGGAGACAGAGGACCGTTCCTTGCTCACCGCAGTATCCGCTGCATCTGGCCGAAGCTAATGCTTCCATTTTGGACAGCATTGCCCTATTAAGAATACCCTTAGTACGACTCACAGGTGAGGAGTAAAGCTTGGGGTTATCCGATTTACCCCCGCCAAGAGTCAAGTGCTGACAAGTTTTTGTTTGGAAGCTCGAAAGCGCTCATCGTATAGATCGGGACGCTATTATTCAAAGACCGTTTTAACTAAGGTGGATCCGGTAGTCCACCAAAAGGGCCTTAGCCTCGAGCTTTCCAACATGACGATTTGCCTTCGATTTTGTCAAGGGTAAGTTCAACTGATTATGATATCCCCTTTCGCCTTATAAAAAGGGGATTATGAGAGGAGCTTTTAGATTGGCTCCAGCACCGTTTCTGGCATCTTCACAAACGAAGAAGCCGCATCTGTTTAAAAGGTGATCTCAAGACCACTACGTGAGAGTAAGAAGGGGTCCAAAATGTCCCCACAAGAAAAGTCATCGGGCTAGGTGGCTCTAGTTAGTATTATGACGTCATCCACAAATAATGACAGACAATTGAGGGAGTCATTTTGCTAAGAGATTTTTGATTCTCTTTTCAACTCGACAACTCATCCCTAAAAATGAATTCCCATTATAATGATAGAGGGATGAGGGATCACCTTATCTCAGGGCCCTTTGGGCACGGAAAAAGCCTTGAGAGCAGCCGTCGATCAAGATCGAACGAGGAGGGGTGGAAGCACGTCGCATAATCCATTCGATGAAGTCTTCACGGAAGCCAAATCTTTCGAATATTGTTTTAATAAGGCACCGTTCAAGCCTATCGAAGGTCTTCAAAAAGTTAATCTTGATGCCAACCCAACCCTCTTTCGTACTAAAGATTTATTCATTGTTTGAATGATTCCTCGAGCTAAAAGGCCAGCCGATTTACGAGAGATCATTTTTCTTCTAATTGCTAGGTCTCGTGTTTCATAAGCATTTCCAATCGGTCTTCTCGCCTCAGCATTCTGAAAGTTTATGATGCTCGGTTTCGGTCTCGTTACTGCAGCATGTATGCTCAGTTTCGTATTTTGCAGCTTCCACGTAGGCTCGCCGTGGGCTTTGAGATAGACCCCCCACAGAGAGAATCAACAGCTCAAAAGCTCGAGCCTGGTGAATTATCCATCTGCCTGGCATGCATGCAGCTCTTGGCAGGGTGACTGACTACTAGTGTCTTACAGTCTTTCAAGTTTGGAGAAACCCGGATGAACGAGCACACAAAGACAACAGACACACAGTAAGAGAAACGCCCATGTTCTCCGGTGAAGAGACGCACTCCGTGGCTCGGACTCCCAAGCCTCACTATCACGCACAAGGTGAAACTAGAACCTCTCGGATGTCATCACCGCAGGTTGGGCCTCCGGGTGCCTCCTCCCTAGATATGGACCCCTTCTAACAGCATCTTGCAACTGCACAGCATCGCTAGACCATAAAACGGGATGAAAAGCACAGGAAATAACAATTCAGAATTGTTAGCTCCTTTCTCCCCCAGCTTATCTCCCACACATCCTTTACCTCAGTAACTATTTGGGCGAATGCGGGGTCTCCGACCAGCTTACTTGATGCTAAGGCTTTGGCAATCGCCTCGCAGCAACTATATCTAGCTTCCATACCTGAAAAAACAGCAACAGGAATCTCGTGAGTGTAGCAAAATCTCACAGAAGAATGTCTTCCTCACATAAGATGATATTCCCCTTCAACCAGTGACAAGAGAGAGGTAAAGCAAAGGAGTACCTATTTTAGTGGTTTCAACGGTCGGGTCAGTCACCAAATCTATAATCTCTTGTTTTGATAAGATCTCCAACAGGCACCATGGGCGACTCACCAATGCTTTGAGCACTCTATAAGCCTGAGAACGTTCACAATTGACCAGTTAGAATCCCTAAAAGTAAGGCAGACAAGCATAAAAAAATGCAAGAGAAGATGTAAGTGTGTAAAAATTGAAAATAAGAATTTCACCGCCAAACGAGTTTCTGCATCCTGCTGAAGAACTGATAGAAAAAGACCCTGTCAACACACCACCAATTTAGCCAGTAATCAGATAGATCACTGCTCCGAGATCATAAAGCCATAAATCATCATATATGTGCAATTAAAAGTGTAACAAAACATGTCATAGTAATCAAATGAGATGTTTATAGTTCATTTTTCATTGTTGGATATCTAGGTATATTCACACATTGCATTTTCCAAGGCAGACAAAAGGTCAACGGATACTTGAATGGTGAGAAATGAGGAATATATGGAGCTTGTAGATAACATAATGAGGAAAAACCTTGGACAAGTAGCACAAGATTTCCCAAAATGTTGAAATCTACCTCGCCCATGGAGCACTATATTAATTTGAAAATAATGCAAAATCATAGGTGTGAGGAAATATGTACAGCTGCTGGAACATGAAAAAGAGAGTAGAACAAAAGACTGGGTGTATGGATGGATGTCCAGGAGTAATTCTCCACTATCAGACTTCTTTTTCAATTTGCAGAACTGTCAGTTTGAAAATCACAGGTTCATGTATCGGTTATTGCAAGGGCAAATTTTTGCATCAATTCATGAAGTAAAAAAATTCTCCATTACTGTTCTATGATTTTTCCTCCTCTAATTTGCCTCCCCTTTGTTTAATAATCCCTTTGCTCTACTTAATAAATTCCACTCAACCTTAATAATATTCCATCGAATAGGAACCAAACCATCTGCCCTGCAATAACTGCTTTTCTGGAAAAATAGAACAGAGACAATAACATGCAACCACAGCACAATGCAGAATGAAAAGAAGATACAGTGAACTTACATAAGGTGTCAACTTTGAACTCTTTGATGCTGTATCATATATCAAAAACCTAAGGGTTTCTTCAGCTCCACTATATAGTATCATATTGTTCTCACACCGAACTTCTCCAGCCAAGTTTCCAAGAGCATGTAGTGCAGCCTATTTTCACCATTTAAGAAAATACACAAAGATATAACAGGGATCAGAGAACTGATAATTGCCTGAGAATATGATGACTAAAATTTGTAACCTGATACATTTCGCCAAAAAAAAGCAATGTGCTGAAAGATATGGATCAGATGATGTGGACAAGTAATACAATTGCCGCATTTAGCTCACTTCGTTTGAAAATAAATTTCTTTTAACTGAAGAAGTAGCCGTTCCCACTTTTTGCAGAATTTATCACCGGTCCCGGACATTATTTCCCAGCCAAGACATGTCTGTGATTTTCTTTTCATGGCATATGGTTCTTATTTACAAATTATAGAGTTTCCACATATCTACCATTACTACTAACCAAATGGAAGAAGTTAACAGGGAGTTGTACTTGTATGAGAATAGTATGAACTAACCAGCTGTATTTTGCCACGGCCTTGACTTTCAAAGGCAGAACGAATTATCTGTCTTGCAGCTGGATTTGGGCTTGACAACAAAAGGATGGCTCCATGTGTTGCTAGTAGCAGATTGCAACAAAATGTGGATTAGGACTTATAGACAATGAAACTTACAGACATATCACTAATTTTTAAGCATAAAGCAGCATGATTTTGGGTTTCTCATAAATATGCTATTCGTTGTAGTTTAGGAACTTTGATATGTCTGAATATGGAAGGTGAAATAATTATTCATCAGTAACTATGGGTTCCATGTCCACGTTGGAAGAGAAATTCAATGCACCAGAAAGAAAACTAATATAATTCCTTTCAAATTGAAGTAATCAAAATGAATGATTTTGCCAGTTTAAAATAGCATATAAGCTCCAAAATGTGCCATAACATTAACACTCTTCTTCTTACACATTTTCATCACATACACAATAAGCAATCAAAATAGAGAGTTCTTCAGCTGCACCTAATACAAAAACTTACAAGACCCTATCAATCCAAGTGCTTCAAGTGCAGATTCGTGTTCATCTATAACTTGATTTTCCAATGATCCAAGCCTTCCATCAATGGCTGATATAGCAGTTCTGATACCTAGTTTGCAAAAGCAGAGTTAGTCCCGTGACCATTGATTCATGATAGAACTGCCGCAAGTTAGGTGACAGCTGATGATTAGAATTCATGAAAACTTGTAAAGATGATTCCCTGGGTTTACAAACCAGAAACAAACAGTTCCAAAAAAATCTAAAATCAACACAGATCCAGTAGATTAGCATAGCTTACTGGATTCGTCTACATATGTGAAGATGTTCTCCCTAGACAGAAGCCTTCCAGTTATTGCTATGGCTCTTGATCTTAAAATTGAGTCCAGTGACTCATTACTAGAATGAAATCATGGAAAATCAAATAAATTGTCATTAGGAATTCTATAAGTACTTTGATCAAACTGCAACAAGATGACAGTGTCCCTCAATTACCTGATGACAGATTCAAGTAGCTGAAGAAGTGTGGTTGCAGATAAAAATTCTGTACCATGCTGAATCTCCGTCAACTTCAACCACCAAATTCGAATAACAATGAATTCACATCAGAGAAAAGGTGATAAGAGAACAATTTTATGTAGCCCAATATATTGAGAAGGATGAACCTTAAAGGAGATTCTGCTACCACCTCGATGAACCAAGATGCTTAAGCAATATAAGATTAAGACATCATAGAGCATGCATGTTCATGCAAGATAATCAACACAATAGGAATACATCTAACCTGAACCTTCTCCTACCTCGTATAATAGCTCCAGGACACTTAAAGTTACAAGAGGATCATCTACACTGCGAATTTCTGCCTCCAACAAACTTAGCAAATTTGATTTAAAAATAACTGATGCCACAGAGGTGGAAATGGAGAATAGCTTCACTATCAAGGCTAAAACACGAACACGTCCCTGAAATTATATCCATTACATAACAGGATTTCAGAAACAACCACCAAAAATTGAACTAAGCAATAACTGGTGAAAATTCGTGATAACACGTCCCAGAAAACAGTCATTGCTAAAGAGTAAATGAACAGCCAACCATGTGTTGTCATATATCATACCCAGGTCAGAGCAGATGATAAATTAGCCACTAGGAAAACAAACAGAGAGAATGAAGCTATCGTACAAGTGAGGTACATCTTGTTGCCAAGTTTCCAAGGTGCGTGGCTTCATTGTCATTGGGCGGAAAGACAATGTTCTATACATTGTTGAGCAATGTCGAAAGGCAAATATTAGTTTGTGTAATAACCAAAAAAGAAAAAGAAGAAGAAGAAGAGGGGGTACATAGTACTGAATGTTCAATTCAGTTTAGAGCATACAAAATACCAACTACGTACCATTCCTTCCTGGAAGGAAGCCAAAACCTTTATTGCATCCACTGAAGCCGCAGAAACCTCTTCGTCACTACACAACATTTCAAGAAATGGTACCTCAGAGATACACTGAAAAACAGATTTTATTGACTGCCAGCATCAAAGTCATTTCCTTACAACAAAGACATGAGGGAACTAAAAGAAACTGCAGTGGCTATGTAGATTTCAGATTGCTTTGGATCCATCAAGCACCTAGGATATTCTCTCTGTACTTACTAAATTGAATCAATCAGATCCACGGCTTTACTTGTTTAAATTCCTTTAGACCATAACTGTACCATAACATTGACAGAATGACAAAAAAGCTACTTAAACTTACTTAAAAAAGGTTGTCTTCTCCAAATCAATACCTCAACATCATAATTTGATAAACATAGACAGTACTCAACCTGTGTCTTTAACATCCTTGCAAGACAAAGGATTTGACCAAAACTCAGCACTGGAAGAAAAATGAAACATGGTAGCTCAAATGAATAAAAAAAGGATTGGAGAATATGGCACTACCACTAAACTGTGACATACCACTAGCCAATCCATTCACAAGCAGAAAGTTTTGGACAAAGGAAGTAATCAGAAAAAATAGTAATACTCCTGTAAAATAAAAGTGTAATCAAGTGCGTCTAGGCCAACCATTATTTTAGCAATGCAAGCAGCAATTAAAAAATGAGATGACAAAGATGCCAAATAACCCAGCCAGATCTTCATCATTCATATTTTTCTATCTTATGGTACCAATCTGTGTCCTATAAATGTTCTTGGTTGCTTTAATTTTCCACAGGACATCACCACACCATCTAGCCAATTCAGCACAACACCCATGACAAAATAACCAAGATCAAAATGTTGAACTGAAGAAGATAGCTACATGTAATTGAAATTCTTACCCATTGACAAGGCAATCGAGCAGAAGAGGGTATACATTGAATTCGCTGATTAGCATTACAGCAGAAAAGGTCATATCTTCATTATTTTCCAAAAGACATCTAACCTGTGGGAAAAAGTCAATTCACACCAATAACAAAAGGCATTACATATTGGACAGGAAAGATTAAAAAAAAAAAAGAAGGCATATTCAGATTTTTTATTTAAAGTTTTATGTTTAAGAACCATTATCCGTGCATTGTGGTAAAAAAATTATTTCCTATATCTACAGGTCCAATGCCAATTCAGGAATTATCGTGTCATCGTAGAATTTACTCAATATTGAAGCTAAAACTATAGCAGTACATGATTCTGCATTTACTTACTGTCTTACAAGCAAGAGTTTTGACCGCCTGAGAATCTGCCTTCAGACCGACTTCCACAAAAGGCTGAAATAAGAGGGAATGCATAAGAAAGCAAGATTTTTAATGGATTCAATTCCACCTAAGATAATAATGTCAATTTGTAGTGGTTTGCTGCAAGTTTCTACATTCCTGAACCGTGTCCTGCTTGTATTAATAGAAGACTATGCCAACTAAAATATCTCATTTGTTTGAAAGAGAAACTAGTGTAAATTTATCTCAAGTGTCGAGATAGTGAACATACCATGTAATGAGGGATGAAGGAGGCACCATACTTAGTTCTGAATACTCTCTCCAGACAGTTAACTAGGATATTTTCTAGACCAGGGACACCTGATTTCGTCTGCAAAGCACTGCATACAGATGAAATTATGTTAACAAGACCACATGCACTGCTGGGACAACGTGAATGATAGATGCAGTAAACACCAAACCAAATATCTTATAGTGCACATTGCCAATCAACTAGGGATGCAAATACGAGCAATTAAGAGAACAAATATTCAACAAATCAGAAACAGTATATGCTGAATACCACAGACAACAATCTATTGGCACTAGCATTTCACGCAATAAGCTTCACCAGAAGTTGACCGATCAAAGAAAGATGGAGATTAGAGACGAGTCTACTCGATAATGACGGGTAGGGGGAATCGATCGAGAAATTCCTTCACCGCCGCATCATTCGGAACACCTGAGCCAACAAAGAAGAAACAGCAAACGCTCAGTTCCTGCGTAAAAAAGACAACTGCCGAAGGTTGACAATTACGCGAGGAGATCACCGGCATAAAAAGCGAAATCAGAAGCTGCCTCGAGCAGCTGAGCCGAATCGCGCACCGACTGTTCTTCCTCCATAGCTCGAGAGACAGGGAGTTTGAGCAGAAGCTTACGAACGGGCTGGAGCGGGACGCCGGGACAAGCGAGAGGAGAGGAATGGGGGAGAAATGAAAAAATTTTTTCAATGGAACAAAGGGACGCGTGGCATCTGGCATGCTGTCGTGTCAGGTTGTCCGAGATGACCCGATCTGATGAGTCCGAACCGACATTTATCATGCATGGGTCGGTTTAACTCTTGGGGTGGGCCCGACCCATCACGTTAGGAATCACACTCGGCCCATTTGAAATCCCTCTTCGGGGATACGTTCCGCGATTAACGTCGGCACGATGAGCAAGGGACGACGCGTGAGGGATTCGCCTCGCTCTCCAACGAAAGAAATCGTCACGTTTGATGATTACGAGTAAAATTGAATTAGTTGTCAATTCTCTCATTCCAATTTTCTTGACTTGGTTACACTTTTGAAGATAACAGTTTATATATTCTCTTTGGAGGCACAGTCAATTTACCAAACGGAACTAGAAGAGATGGGTGAACTGAAAGTGGGGGGCATCGAGACTCCAGAGGGGTGGGTCATCGCTTACTTGTCGAGAGAATGTTTCAATGGCGACATTACGGTAGTATAACATAACCGTCTACTCCATGCCGATGGGACAAGGCGCCACGTACATCTAGGAATATCTTCCGAGCACAGATTTGGCTAAGGCCAAAAGAACATAAAAGAACCCACCGCCCCATCCCCGCCCATCATGATTTCTTTCGTTCCCGTGGCCAGTACCCTTATGGCATGCCTGGCATTTTCTGCCTGCGCCCTTTCCCTTTCCTTTATTTGTGCTGGCTGCTGCTGCTGCTGTGGCTGGTCTCATCGTCAAAAACGTAACAATCTCACTCGAAAATCGACACAAACGCTTCCTTGCCGTTTGCTGGCTGGGCCTATCCCTTTCCCTTTCCCTTTCCCTTTATATGGGTACAAGCTAGCGCGTGCATTGCCGTTTCCATGAAGGAGCTGAGCTCCCTTCCCTTGCCTGTCCTTCCAATGAAGATGCCCTGAAATGTTAATCCTACCACTCATTGCCATTCCCATATCTCGCCACACCTCTTCTCCTCAGCCTTCCCGCCAAAATCGGTTTATAATCATCTCCCTCGCCAAAGTGATCTCGAAAACTATTACGTGCTATGCATATAATACTAAGCACACGGGGTTGATAACAAAGTGGCTCCACGGCTCGATTTAGCTAGCTGCTTGGCTCTGCATGAATGTTCTTGTCTCTGTGTGTGTGTCTGAGAGAGAGAGAGAGAGAGAGAGAGAGAGAGAGAATTAAGAGTCTTGTGTAACAGAACATTGGATCATGTGTAGATGATATGCAGGTCATTAATAGCCTCCGAGCAAAGAGACATATGGGTACATAATCATCCCGAAATAGGCGTGCATCATCGCTGTAAGAGTCACCCATTCCGACTGTAAACATTGACTCATGACCAAGGCCGACTCACCATAGATAGGACCAAGCCAACTGTCCACAGGACAAACTTACCCGTAGTTGGTCAAGCAACTAACTTGACTCACGAAAGGACTTCGTCACAGATCACTGCAATCAGCTCTCTCACCCGAGTGAAATAATGTCAATCTCAGCGTTTTGAAATCCCCCAGCCCTATTCAAATAACTCATAATCTTCCACTATTTCGTCATATATACATATATATATATATATATATATTCCTCTGACTTTAAGCATTCGGTCTGGGACAGCGTCCTCCTCGGACCCGACTTCATTAAAGGCACCTCATCAGAGCCCAAACGACCGCAAACAACCAGCACGGAGTAAGAAGACCCCAGCTCAGAAACTCAAGAACCAGTGGGTCCGCGAGGAGAGGACCCATCATATCCCATATCAATGCATGGATATATAAAATAAAGATCCAGAATCGAAGTGGATCATGCAGGAAAAGGACGTCGCGATATATATCAGTAAATGACTGTTTTTCTCTTCGTTTTTTTTTAATTTTAATGCAGATACGTGAGAGTGACCAGGATTAGTTCTTCGCATGTTAAAAATGGTCCCTCTCCCACCCCCACCCCTCTACTGTGTGGATTGTGTGTGTGTGTGTGTACTGTATAAAATTTGTGGAGATGAGTACTGAGTACGTATGTTTTTGAATTGACAAGCGTAAAAACGATGTGAATAATTTTGATCTGACAAGAGGAAAAGATAATAGATGAATAATGTGTAACAGCACGGACAGGCAATAAATTTGTCCCCTTCCACAAGTAGATGGGGGAAGGAAGCTATGACCTCTATGGAATATAGGTAGGTTGATTTAGATGTAAATATTTTAATAAATTTTTTAACCCTTCATTAAAACTAAAATTTTAATGATAGGTACTAACATATTTTTTTAAATGTTTCAGACGGTGCACATATAAGATTGCAGTGTGTGTATATATATATATATATATATCCACTGTCACTGTTTGAACTAGTTCTATATCTAAGTGCCTTGGAACTAGACATCCAATAGGCCTTCAGTTCCCCCACATGTGAAAAGTGAACCTTCGTACACTCCCATTTCTCGAACCGAACCTAATTCAACTACTCTCTTTAATTGTTCGATTTGACGGCCCTTTTTTCACACCGACCAACACCGGGACACATTTACACAATGGCTCACGTTGCTCGTTCCTCGTAACAGTGCCAGTGAACATGTGTACACAGGTTCATCTCTTCATTATTAGAATGGCAAAGCATATTAGTTGGTGTTTTCGGTCTGTTGCAATGATACGTGTATACTATCCATAAGCTAAGATGCCAGGTATTTCACAATTTGATGGACATCAGCAATATTTCTGATCAATGAAGCACTAGTTCCATTACACCCTACTTGCACCAATTAATGGTATATCCACACACATGTATATATATATATATGTATATATAAGGAGCAAAGAAATGCATGTGTTAACTGTATGATGATAGTTTTACACAGTATGATGATAGTTTTCATAGCCACGAGCACATATAGGGTATACTGTCAGCATAGGATCCATAAGCTCTAAGAATCAAATGGCATGTAATAGCGATAAGTTTCTTCTGACCATACGACAACGAATCCAATCTGGCCTACGATCCCGCCTCAGACGTGCCTGATTGGATTGCAGATTACAAGTAGTCTGCCATTAATATATAAAAGACAAATTAATTACAATATCATAATTTCATATCGAAATTATTGAATTTTTCTAGCACTACACTTGTATATATAGCGTGGTGCGAAGACGTGTCCATTCAAAAACCCTCATGTGGATTTATCCGAGTATTTATTTCATACTATTGACCAAATCATATATGCGATAAATACTTAGTTGCCATGTCCTTGTAAACTCGGAAGATGATGTGAGTCTATGATCAGTTCACGTAGATGCAACAATAGCTCACGCAAAAACTAACAGTCAAATTAATCTAGAGATCAGTCTTAGACAGCCAATAACACATAAAAGCACACGCCTAGCGCACCGCATAATATTCGAAGTCCTAATGTCGAGGATCCATCACCTACAACCTCACAACGTTACAAAGACACTTCAATTTGATAAACTACACCTAATAAATTAACAGCATGCTGCTAATAATAACGAGTTAGGCGTATCCAAATCGATCTAGTAAGACCACATACAATCAAGTTCCGATGCTCCATGTCCAATCCTTCCACCAGCGGCGTTCCCACTCTCAAGCTTGTGATCGTCCTGATCACCCATATATCCAGATGGGCTACAGCCACCAATCTCCCCGAGTCCCATACCAGAGATCGTGGGAAGAAAGTGACTGGGCAGCTGAAGGTTATCATGAAGAGATCTCAGACTAGGGAAGTTCACCGAGACCCCACCAGCACCATGAGCATCGATGATCCCATGCTTATGGACGGAAGGAGTCTGGGGAGCAAGCTGGAAGAAGCCACCGCCTCCGAAGTTACTGCCGTCAAAGGCGGCTGACGACATTGTGGAGAAACAGGACACGTGCTCTTTCGGGGTCGGGCTGTCAACGTAGGAGCAACTGTCCCGGCCATCAGTTAGGGCAGGATAGGGTGAGGAGTCCAGGAGCAGCGGAAGGGACGCGGAGGAGGTAGAGCTAGCCTCGGAATAGAGAAAGTGGGCGGGGATGCGAGCTTTCTTGCTGCTGCCACCGCCACCACAGGGAGATCCACTGCAGCCCGTGCCTGAACCGGAGCCTGACTTCTGGAAAACGCGTGAAATGACCCACTCATCCTGAAACACACCGGAACCCAGTTACATACAACTTTCAATACTCACCAGTGGAGTCCGTCAGAAAACAAACACACACAATCTAAAAGTTAGATAACATATGGAGTTATGCAATGTGACTATCTTGAGGGCAAAGAAGTAAGGTTATTACTATACTTTCCTACAACGTAGGAGCACTGTGTGAATGAAATGAACGTCTAGTCAAGTCACCACCAGTTATATACAACTTTCAATACTCACCAATGGAGTCCGTCAGAAAACAAACACACACAATCTAAAAGTTAGATAACATATGGAGTTATGCAATGTGACTATCTTGAGGGCAAAGAAGTAAGGTTATTACTATACTTTCCTACAACGTAGGAGCACTGTGTGAATGAAATGAACGTCTAGTCAAGTCACCACCAGTTATATACAACTTTCAATACTCACCAATGGAGTCCGTCAGAAAACAAACACACACAATCTAAAAGTTAGATAACATATGGAGTTATGCAATGTGACTATCTTGAGGGTAAAGAAGTAAAGTTATTACTACACTTTCCTACAATGTAGGAGCACTGTGTGAATGAAATGAACGTCTAGTCAAGTCAACACCAGAAAGATGTCATATTCTTCAGTCAACCATCGAAAACATAACATGTACATGTCGAACAATCAGCCGAGTGTGATATACGTTACATTTTTTTTCGCATAAGTCATACACGCTGTTACATCAACAGCAACAAAAACCCACGAGATGCTATCAAACTCAAGTTTCAACATACAGTCAGGAACCACAAAAGAGGGGAGGTAGAATTAAACCAAGAATCCAGCACCGGCAAGATCACTATATTGAATCCACTTTGATCAATACACAACATAGAATGTGCACATTTAAGTAATCTTTGGTCAATAATTAGTGTGCTTAAATAATAGTGAACGCACCCTGGAGCTGCGGGAGAAGTAGTGATAGGCGAACTTGCCCTCGAGACGGTACTCATGCATGACCCAGTTACTCTTCTCGCCCTTAGGGGCCCTCCCCCGGTAGAACACGAGCGTCTTCTTCATTCCAACCAGCGAGCAGGTCTTCGAGCTGTAAATCTCCCGGTCCTTCCCCGTGGCCTTCCAGTAACCGGCCTCCGTGGCCCGGTTTGTCCTCAGCCCCGTCGGGTACTTGCGATCACGCAGGCTGTAGAAGTACCACTCCTTCTCCCCCATCTTCGCCTTCCCTACAAACGAAAATTGGCCATTAACACACCCGTTACACCTCGAGATCAACAGAATCAAAGACAATAGTCGAAGCCAATAACTTAACGCTCCCCGCAGTTGTACGCACAAAAGGCTCATACAATAACAGTACAATTTAATACGTGTTCGAGAATAGATCGCCAGTTGTTACCGGGGAGCTCCCAAGGTTCACACTTGTTGAGGTCAACCTCAGCGATAGCCCGGCCGGAGAAAGAGCTATCAAGGACCTTCTTGAGGAGGTAGTAAGTGACAAGCTCCTCGTCTGTAGGGTGGAACCTGAAACCCGGTGGCAGGTGGCCGGCGTCGGCATTGTTGTCCAATTGCTGCTGGTACAGGTAGCTATCCATGGTCTGAAACCCTAGCAGCTCCACAGACAGCGAGAGAGACTCGATGAGTGGGTACTTCGATGAGAGGGAGCGAGGGATAGATCGATGGTAATAAATAAGGTGAGGGAATGATGATGATGATGATGGGATAATAGAGGTGATGATGAAAGACAAAAACAGAAAGAAAGAAAATGGGAAAATGGAAAATGAAAGACAAAATCTCTCTCTCTCTCTCTCTCTTTTCTATGTGATGTGTCCTCTTTTGTTCTGTTTTACACTGCAGCAGCTCTCTATCTCTACTCCTTATCATATCATCCATAGCTCTCTGTGCAAGAAATTCTAGAGAGAGACGGGCAAATGCGTGCGTGTGTGAAGAAATGTGCAGATGAGGGAGAAGGTATTTCCCTCTCCTCTGTCAGTGAAGAAAATGAAAGCGGGAATTACAATTTCCAATTTTTCCTGTTCGCAGGAAATAACATTTTCCTCATAGTTTATTTTCATTCGTGAGCTATGACTCCTCCATTTTTAAAATGGCAGATAAATAGCTACTACTCGAGAAGGATTCACAGCAAAGTTTGAGGGTGGTATAACCATTACGCTTGCACTTCGTCCCAAAAATCCTGTGGAGTTACCCAGCATACATCTTCTGTATGAGTACAACCTTAGAAACTACTAGATGATAGTGCCCACCCATAAAATCGAACATTGCCGGAGTTCACTCTGCATTATTTCAGGATGAACAGCTTGTTTAGGTTAATCGCAATTTAGTTACCTCGAAGATTTAAAACCGTATAATTCATCCAATAAATTCCATATTTAAATATAATTCAACGTCTCTCTCCCCCCTCCTTTCTCCTCCCATCGCTCATCCTCGATCGGAAAAGCTGTGCCGTATCTCCGGTGTCAGCACAGTACCCAGATTATTAAAATTATCCCTACTCCTCAGACGGACAGACAGACAGAGAACGGCATTTTCAAGGACACGCCATTTCCCCTCAGCCTCTTTTTTCCTCCTCATTTATTCTTTCAAAGTATGGTAATTAACTTATAAATCTATTTTCTGAAAAAAATTCCCTGCGTCGGATTTACCGGGGACACTTTCGATATTTACTAGTGGAGGGCAGGGAGAGCTTTGTACTCTTCTACGATTGCGGCATGACACGCAGGACAAGGCAAAGGAAAATTTTAACCCTACTTTCACAAGTTCATTGGCTCAGACGACGTACAGTCTATAATATTTTCCTCACTACTATTATTATTATTATTATTATTATTATGTAATTAACGAGAACAGATGAAAAATATCTAACTGAACAAATCATGCCTTTTACTGAGTCGGCTCGATTAAGATTCAAGCAGTAACCTACTGTATTGAGTCAGATGGTTAGAGACTAAAAGGTTTTACATTTTACGTACATCATCATGAGTATACATGAGGCCCATTGCTGATCTAAACGTTCGATGAACCCGCTGGAGCTATGGCAAAGCTACTTTTAAGAAAGAAAGTTGTTGAATGTTGTCTACTTCTATTAAGTACTCAAAGGGTATGGTAATTTGAGGAGGAAGATTATTATTATTGAGGTGTCAATCTTATTTTTAGATAAAATAGATATTTAATTAAAATTTCAGTATTAGTATCTATTATATTCATCTACTACTCTCCTCAACTCATCTTCTTTCTCTTGATTAATCCAAGGGCATGCATGCCCATGATAAAATTCCTCAAGAATCGTGAGTGTGATCCTTTCTTGGAATTGTAATATATAAAATCGGTGGCAACATGTATGTACATTTTAAAAAAAAGAATAATAATAGCAGGAGGAAAAGTTGGGGGGAGTGAAAATTGAATGTGGGGGGGAATGCATGCATGCATCAACTCAATAGAGTCACATCCATCCGTCGACGTCAGTGGAGGAGAGGGAGTGGGAGAGGAAACGAAAGAAAGAAGGAAAGAAAGAAGATTGAGAGACATGGGACGCGTCATTGCTCAGACAGAGTTTCGAGACCAATCTCACTCATCTCTCTCTCTCTCTCTCTCCCACTCTCTGCACTCCACACAGGCTTTACATCAAATCATCAATTTCCCCCCCTGGCTCGCCACCCTCACCAGAATATTAAAATAAAAAAGAAGCCTTTCGCTATTTTGTTTTTCCTATTTTCTGCGTGCCCTTTGATTATTAAAAAAAAAAACAAGACCGTTTAAACTTTCAAGATCACCCTCGCGATTCTCTCCTGTATAAATAATAGTAGCATAGGGAGGGCTCTTGCTTGGGTTTTACGGCATTTCCATGTCTCCCCTTTCAAGAAAGAGATCCATGCAAATTGCGCCGCATGGGATCTCGACCGGCCTGGCCTGGCCTGGCCTGGGAGAAGCAGAAGTCCCTTCCTCCTCCCCGGCTCCTCCTTGGGATCTTCCCCCCTCCCCCTCCAACCACCCGGTTCGATTGCGTCAACCCACCCCCCACACCAATAATACCCAATCCCGAGAAAATTTTCTTCGTCTATTTAATTACTCACAAGAAATTCTTATGGGCATGAATGAGAGAATGTCTAATCCGAACTACAATAGCTTAAAAAAACATTAATACTGTATATGTAAGTGAAATCCACATGTCTCGTAATACTAATCTATAAAAATATATTTGCCAAATCTCCTCCATTTTTAATCCTCGAAGCTTAAGCTTTAACGACGCAGCTCCGGCTCAGGCCTTTCTTGTCATTAGAGGCAGACGGGACAGGGGCGGTTGACTTTTTGATGATACAAAACAGAGAGGTTTTTCTTTTTTCCTTAACACCGAAAAAGAAACTCTTTTTTTTTTGCATTTTATCAGACCGCAGAGAATTAAAAAAAAAAAGACACAAAGAAGATGGGAAAGGGAAATGGCGGGTGAGTGGATCTGTAAAATGACAAAAAAGGGGCTCATGTCTCGAGAGAGATCACTGGTGTGGGGAGACGGGGTCAGGGGGAGGAGGATCGTGCGTGACGACAGCGTGAAGTCACCCCGCCGCCCTCTCCCACCTTCCCTACGGCGCTCCTCTGCTCCTCCCCACTACTGTCTGACTCGGCTCCGCTGGCTTACCCCGATCGCTTCATCAACCCCGATAGAAAATTATAAAAAAAAGTTTTATTAAATACTTAATTTAAAAAAAATTATGTACCGACTGAGTTTGATTTTAGCTCTTTTTTTTTTTTTGCCATATGATCTATATAGTTCATAATCTATTTGAGCTCTCTCCGTGGCCTCGTTAAGCTGATGCTGATGTGGACTTGACATCATCAGGCCGGGCTGGGCATTCACGGTTCATGGATGATGACCGGGCGCCTCAGTTACTCCTACTACTCATCACTCCTCGTCTTCTTCTACGCTTTCCTCGAAATCCCTAATTAATTGCCTTTTACTTCCAAGCCCGATTCTCCCTTGTTCACCGATTTCACTTGCCGCTCTCTCCGTCGGAATCCTCAGTTCCCATTTTTATATCATCTGAAACCATCTCCGATTCGTCGTCGTGCACACGATTGTGAGGCAGGACGACAGAGAAGGACGAATCGAGGAAGATGAAGAACAACCCATCGCCCTGTTTCGGGAGCAGCACCAATGTCGTCTTTTTGGCGTTACAAACTTCCGCTAGAGCACCTCACCGACTCCGGCTGAACCCTGTTGCTCTCTCATTTTCCTTCCAAGTGACCCCTATGTTTTCTCTTATTGAGTTGAAAGGGTGATCCTGGAATTTATTATCGATCGGTTATACTCCCAATTATTGTAGTGAGTCATTCACACCAACAGAGAGGGGCCGAGCATTTTCAAGTGGAAATTCTCAGCGAGCGACGAAGATTCAAGACTCATTTATTCATGAAAAACGATTGATTTGTCGTTCTTTACCTTAGATTCGTTCGTAGCCAGGGTTTAGTGAAGATGATGGTTGAGAACGGAGACTGGAGTTGAGGAACGGAGAACGGGAGAGCAGCGGTTTGAATGGACAATCCTTTTTGGCTCCAGGTATAAGACGAGAATGACACGGACGATTTAATTAGGCGCGCTGTCATCGTCCACATGTGATAAAACGGTGACAGCTCAGCCCAGTGCTCGAGGTTGAATAGATTTAACGACTTTAATGTTATACGACCGGAAAAAATCAATATCAAGTTTATAGGATTTTTTTTTTTATAATTTTCCCTTGATTCTTCCTAAATTTTATTTATTTTCGTGAATTACAAAAAGAAAAAAAAATAAAAACTACCCTTTTGTTTTCCTCTCCAAAAATTAAAAATACATATTAATTGGGAAAATTTACTGGAGGGCAAATTAATGGTGGAAATACGAACTACATAATGGCTTGGATTTGATGCATTGTTTCCGAATCTGTGGGCCACCGCGTTGGACGCCTGGAAGTGCACACGAATTGATGAAAGGGACCTGCTTGCTTGTCGCCGGTTAGCCCATACCACGTCCTTCCCACCAAATTTATGGCGGTTCAGCCCAATAATTCAATCCCAATAACGTATAAAAATAATTCAAGGGTAAGCAAGCAGCAATAATTCCATCACCACTGTTGGGCTGAACACCCTGTAGAGAGAGCAACACAACAAGTACCATCACAGCTTTAATCAATCCCCCCCTTTTTTTTCTTACTCTTCTATAGAGTGTGTAGTGTCCACCAATAATAAATAATAATAAAAAAAAACAGGTGCTCTTGTCTCAAATCGACCGGTTGAGTTTTTGGTTCAAACCGAAACGGCTAGTGGGATAAGATTGCTTTAATGGGTCTGGCCCATATGTAATATAAGCCCATCAATATAGTGGGTTTTAACAACTCTGGGCCTTCGGGGTGTTTCAAGTGGGCCTCCACGGTCTGTCGAGCCCGCGATTGGATTCGTCATTTTTGGGGCCTCTTTTTTTTTTTTTTTAATGGATTTTGTCACATTGTTTCAGGGAATATTGTCGAATAACACGCACTTGACCAATAGTAGTCGGCACGTGGAGCACCCACAGGCATTGATTGCATAAGCGAACCGGTCGCATGATTTATTATCGATTGCTTTAAGAGATTCTGCTTAGCAGTCTACTCCATCCACTGTTTTCTCCTATTGGGAGCCACGGAGAGAATCGAGTCCCTTTGCTTGCCTGAGGCCTACAGAGCAAAAACTAGACATAGTAGCCAGAGGTGACAAAGACAATCGGAGGCCACTGTTAACAATCCACTTCGCCTTTTTCCTAGCTCTATCCGAGTTGTGATCTTAGAGGTGGGATATCTGTATTGGCAGCTTAGAACCTGTATTTCTCGTGAACGTCCAGCACTCAAAGTTCGATTATCCGGTTCTAGATGGCGTGTCAAATTCAGAATTTGGGCCCTTTTTTTAAAATCGTATCCTATGCGTGTTCAGCTCCGGAGTGTAATGTTGGGCAGTATGGCAAAGACCAAAGGGGGAATCGTTTGCCGTCCGAAATTTGTCCTTTTCCTTTTCTCCGCCTTTCGGACTGAATGGTTGATCAACTTCTTTGATCAGTTGCAGAGTCATTTTAAATTTATTCAATCTGGGAACTCGTGGCGATTCTGATCCTGTGCTGATATTGCCAGGAATCTGCTCAATTCCCGGAAATCCTCGCTTGGTCTTGGAGCCCCGGCCATCGATCCGAGGTGACTACGGCTAAGTGCTGTCTGTAGATGAAATTGCCCCGACCTTAAACGCCTGTTGAATAAAAGACATTGAACAAAACAAAGGGCTGAGTTCTGTGCCCACCCATCTTATAAACTAGTACCGTCTTAAGCGCGACTCTTTAGTAGCAGCTCCGAGGACTGTGACGACAGAGAGGAAACGCTTAAGTAGAGAAGGACATGGAATCCTCTTGAGAAGAACGTAGAAAGACACATGTGCACCCGTTTATATATCCGCTGTCAAGAACCTTTCTTCTCTCCTCCATAGTCGGCGGTCTTATTTGCATCATCGTCGGTCTCTCGTTAAGCGTTGACTCGAAATCAGGTGACTGCTCGCTCTTCTTATGACCTCTGTATTCTTGGTGTTCCTTAATCTATGAGTTGAACTCGTAATTGTTGTTGGGTAATTGACTTCTTGGCTCTTTTGTGTCTGCGAAGGTTTTGATGGAGAATGAAAATGGCACCGAGTTTAAAGCCCACATCTTTGAATCATCATCTGAGGTTAAAACAACTGACCCGCATTTTCTTTCCCTCTACATCTGCCTTTCTCTGTGGTTGATCGTGTCCCTGTTCAGTTATCAAAGTATTCTGTGAACAATCTTCTCTGAGATATTCATTTGTCCCGATAGTTATCGAGGTATTGGTTTATCTTACTTGGGTGCAATCTGAGTATCATTGATTAGTTGTTTGAGAACTTTCCCGAGTTAGTGATGGCGCCGTGATTTATAAACAGAAGAGATTTCTAGGAGGGTGAATTGGAGGTGGATGGAGCGAATGTTACAGGACCGAAAATAGAAGACTGAAGTGATATTCAGACAGTGAATTGCGAAAGAATTAGATAATATAAATTGATTGTGAAGTTGTTTGATTGATTCAGGTTTTTTTCATTCAGTTTAGATTATTGTCGCAGCAGTTACTTGGCAGCACGTGTCTTCCATGTTAAGGATCATCATCTTTTCTCTTCTGATTTCCCTTGCTTCGAGTGCTAAGTTGAAAATGAGTTGCTTTGATTTTCCATTTCTTGAAATTATTGTCTCAATCAGTTGCTCGAGAAGCTACATGAGAAGTGGAGTGCAGTGAAGAAGAAGCCGTACCCTGCAATGTACTCGAGCATCTTCGGTGGGATAATACTAGACCCTGCTTTGATGGTGATTCCAATAGATGATCACATGGTCCATAGAGGGCATGGTGTTTTTGATACAGCAATAATTTTAGATGGGTAAGCTCTAATATCAACTTCTCTGCAGCACAAGGTAACTCCAGCAAAGAGCAAACCAATTTTCTGTTAATGGTCTTGCTTACTGCAGTTACCTGTACGAGCTTGATGTCCACTTGGATCGCTTCTTAAGATCTGCTGCAAAAGCAAAAATTTCCCCTCCATTCCCCCAGTCAACTCTCCGAAGCATTCTCATACAACTCACCGCAGTGTCCCAGTGCAAGAAAGGGACCCTTCGGTATTGGCTGACTGCTGGCCCGGGGGATTTCCTGCTCTCACCTGAAGGCTGCCCCACATCTGCTTTCTATGCAGTTGTGATTGATGAGGACTTCTCCCAATGTAAGGAAGGAGTCAAAGTGATAACCTCTACGATTCCGATGAAGTCTCCCCTGTTTGCCACGATGAAGAACGTGAACTACCTCCCAAATGTCCTGTCAAAAATGGAAGCAGAAGAACAGGGAGCATTCGCTTCAATCTGGGTGGATGATGAGGGATATATTGCGGAGGGGCCGAATGTTAATGTGGCATTTATTTCAGAAGACAAAGAGTTGATATTGCCCTCATTCGATAAGATTTTAAGTGGGTGCACAGCTAAGAGGCTTCTCCAGCTTGCTCCAAAGTTGGTTGAAAAGGGGATGCTGAAAGATGTAAATACTGCAAATCTCACCGTGGAGGAAGGAAAAAGTGCTGCTGAGATGATGTATGTTGGAAGCACGCTCCCCCTGCTGCCGATCATCGAGTGGGATGGGAAACCGATAGGAGATGGTAAACGTGAACTTTTCACTGTCTTATACCCTCTTGCTACGTCCTTGTGGTAGAAAGGGAACCCATGTCTCTTTTAACCATAAGTCCAAAATTCCAATACCGATATGATTCCCCATCTAATAAAATGTCTACGTAGGAATTCCATTGGAGAGTTGTTGATCATACCTGAAGAACAAGGGAAAATGAGCGAATTGATGAATGCAACTGTATGAATAGATTGTTGCAACACTGCTCTGACTATATAAGTAATTCTGCTACATATCATATGTTTGGCTGTTGTCCATGGCTCTGTCTGTTGCATGTTCAATCAAGAAGCGGTTCAGAATGGGGACTTTTCATCTTCTAAGCAAGTAAGTTTTACCTCTTTTGACAGGGAAAGTGGGAGAACTGACTATGGCACTTTCAGACCTTGTTTGGGAAGACATGGTGGTGGGGCCTGAGACGCAGAGATTGCTCGTTCCCTACTGATAGACTACTGGGAGATTACCTTCGTGGCTGTGAGATACATGCGTTTGTCTTCTGTTTCCCTATGTCTTGTGAAACCCGAATGAAAAGCCTTTCATAAGTGTGATGAAAACAAACTTCTTCTTCTTCTTCTTCCCTCCTTTCACATGCATTTCGAGTTTGTAAGATTGGCACTTTCATCTGTCAACTGTTTGTAAGGAAAGAAAGTGAAAGGTAGGGGAGGGACCAAATTGCTTCCTCTGTCTTCGAAGCAAATACTAAGTTATGTCTCATGATGCCATGATGATAGGATAACATTGAAGCTGATCTTACCTACGTCTACTATCATATGATAATGCTTGCGCGCCTTCTTGTGTTGGCAACATGTGGGAGCTCTCGAGCTGGAGCAATTGACAGGTGGAATTACATATGAATTTGTCGTGCATTGAATTGATTTAGCAACAGATGACTTTTACCAGACAATAGGAGCCTGTTGGGAGATATTGATATATGAGCTTTTTTCCTATTAGAAATGTTAAACAGGCCAAGTTGGCCCATAAATGACCCGTAACTGTTTTTATTGGATTAAGAAGTGATTACGGATCGGATTAGAAATATATGTCAGTTGAATTGTAACTAGCACAGGACCATTATCTTACTGAACCGGCCTTAAATCATTGCAAAATCGGTTCGGACTACCAAAATTATGCAAATCAACTAACCAATTTTAAAAATATATTAATTTAAAACAATTTTAAAAAAATAAAAAAATGAATGGTTCATGGGTTAAATCGAATTGAATTATCAACCGACCTGTTTATAAAAAGTTTAGGCTGGTTCATATATGTATAAATTGTGATCTATAATCGGATTGATTCGTTGAACAAATAGGTTAAACCACAACTAGGCCAAGTGATTCTAGACCTATGCTGAACCGGTCTAGACTGTCCATTTTAATAACCGTATCTCCAATCTTTAAGATGGGCTGATTAATTATGTAAAACTATTTTTTTATTTCTTTGCAGAGAAAAAGGATGACAAATAAATATTTGTCATTTTATTAAAAATAATTATTTAATGAGTGAGTGGATTTTATTTGATAGGAACACCAATAGGCTTGGGGACACGTGTCGACCTGGGCATTAGTAAGTAGAGAATTGTTTTCTCGAAATTGGCCTATCCAGATGGACGATTTTAATTAAAAATTGATATAATAATACCATCTTAAATTTTCTACCTTTTCTACCCAAGAAAATAACTAAAAATTACAATTTAGACCAATGATTGGAAATTGAGAAATTGCAAAGGTTTACGCAGAGAAGTTTGTATGTGTTAATCAAATGGGTTTATTAATAATTAAAATTTTATAAATTTAATTATTATTATAAAATTCACTATATTCATTTATTTCATCACTATTTCTATTATTTTATTTTAAATTTAAAATTATTTTTAATTAAAAATATAAAATTTCTTAATAATCATATGAACATTTAACAAATTAAAAAATGTTTTATTTTGTTATATAAAAAGAATTTTTTTATATTATTGCATTTTATTAATATTATCCAACATAATTCCATGTTGTTTTTCTTCCGGTATAAGCGAACTTTTCAGGGGGGAAAAGTGGGGACAGACTCGGTCTGTTTGGTGTAGCCCAGGGATCGCAAATCTTCCTGCTCGCGCAGGGTTAGTTAGGGGGAGAGAGGGATCAGTTCGGTTCGTTTTCCATCATCCGAGCCATAAAGGGTTACGCCTCCGATCAGCCCGGCTATGGCGACGGCAACACCGCAGTCGGAGCAGGAGCAGCCACCTCAAAGCAATGCGAAGCCGGGATTGAGGAAGCCGGTGTTCACGAAGGTGGACCAGCTGAAGCCCGGGACTAGCGGGCACACCTTGATAGCTAAGGTGCTGAGTTCGAACACAGTGCTACATAAGGGCCGATCCGTGTCACAGCACCTCCGCCTCACTCGCATAGCCGAGTGCCTCATCGGCGACGATACGGGCACCATTGTCTTCACCGCCCGCAACGATCAAGGTTGCCCAATTGTGATTTACTTTACTCTTCCGCTCCGTGTTTCTGTTCCAAAAAAAAATCGTCCTTTTCCATGTCCCTATTTGGAATGCGATGAGAACTTTCTTAATCAGATCGTCCGTACGCGTCAACCAGTGACTTTTATCTACTTTCATCTGACCAAGACTGCCAAGTGTTGAGATTGACAAATAATATTAATAGGTTTTACCTGGAATTTCTTTCGGACAGAATGATTCTGAAAGTCATTATGTTTATTTAGATTGATACTTTCATGACAATCTAGAAAATTTGTTCACAAGCATTATCTATGTATTAGTGCATACTATGTTATAAACAATTAAAAAAGGAATTTTTTTGTCATCCTGTCTCTGGAAAACCATTAAAAAATGCTAGAAGAATGTCACTTTAAGCTCATTTTATTTATAGAATGGATAAAAAGCAATATCTGTTGTCAAAAATAAAAAAGATAAGAAACAATATATGTCAAAGGATTCAATGTTCATTCCTTTCCTCCATGAAAATGATGTGGCATTTAGCTGTAAAGAAAGTATCAACTGATTCTTAGCATTTAAAAAGAATCAGGTGTTTTCTGGGGTTAAAGATTATATTATTTAGTACTTGCGTATGCTGCTTGCATATTCACCCAATTAAGATGATATGTTTTCTTGATGAAACTTTCGGAGTATATGCAGTTTCTGTTTCTGTTAATCGAAATTGTATGGTGAATTGGCAAAAGATATTCTTCTAATGTGGCCCAAAAATTTTTGTAATTATTTCTTCAGTTACTAATGTAACTGAATCCACAATTGACAAGTTCATTTTTACAGATCTTGGACTCTTAAAATGAATCAGGAAAAGAACTAGTCACCAGAGGATTTAGCTTTGACGTTAAAAGATTACTTGCCTGGGGCGGGAAGCCTTAGAACAATGTCTAAGTTGATTTCTCTCTGTATGTTTTGTTTATGTCACAAGTTGAACTCTCAAGCTCAAATCCAATATGCTCATTGGAGGACTAGTGCACTGGGTTTCCTGCTTGCCTGATAGGTCTTTCTTTTTCTTTCTTTAGCAATTTTAGCTGCTTATTTTGTGGGGATAAGATCATATCCTGTCCAAAGAATGAATTTGGCCGGTCTAGATCAGGGCCTTGTGATTTAGTGGCTCACCATTTGTGCCAATTAAACCCAGTTTGGTGACGGAATATGAATTTGGTAATGGAATTTCTGTGTAAGATATGAAAGTATTTGTTTTATAATCTTCTAAACACACTGTTTGATGTTGAACTATAGGATTTAGTGGTACCTTATTTCTATTATTTTATCTTTATGTTACTCAGTTTCTGTTCCCAAAATATGGTGACGCAGCTAAACTTGAGGAACTGTTATTTATTTGCTCTTGGTTTGATATTTTAGGAGACCATATGACAATATGAAACTGGTTAACAACTTAAACTCAGTCATTTCTTTTGGCTAATTTTACAGTTTGTTAGGCATATAATCTGTGGTAAATAATGAGCGCTCAACTATATTGAAGAACCATGCCCATCTAGACTTCACCTAATAAAGCTTTTGATTTCGAGTGATCAAGATTAATTGACTTTTAGGAACCTATTGTAAGTTGTCCTAGTTTCTGTGAAGAACCCTGTTTATGTGCATCTGTTAAAATCTTCTTTTTCTGCCAAAATAAAAATGATTTTTCTGTTGATTGTTCTGTTGTCCGCCCAGTTGATCTCCTGCAGCCTGGTGGCACTGTAATTCTCCGCAATGCAAAGATTGAGATGTTCAAAGGATCTATGAGGCTAGCTGTTGACAAGTGGGGTCGCGTTGAGGTCACAGATCCTGCAGACTTCACTGTTAAAGAGGATAACAACCTCTCTTTAGTTGAATACGAGCTTGTGGATGTTGTGGATGAGTGACCAAGACTAATGGTTATAGCACCGGTCACTGGGGATTAAGAGTAAACTCTAGATGGGGTTGGGTTCTACACGTTCATGATATCATGCTGCCATTACGGTTGTATCCCATTTTGTTCAGTTTAATGACTAATCTAGATGCTGTCTAAACCCCAAGTGGCGTTGTTTAATCTTATTGCTTTCTGATCACCACTAAGTAGGACTTTGTTAGGTCTTGCAAGGTGGCTCCTATGGAACAGTAAACAGATTGTTGATGACCAAGAAGCTCTTTTCATCTACGTTAAATGTCACTTTTGCTTATTTCTGTTTGGCATGTTGATTTCTTGGGTGAGTGTGCTTCTGAAATTGAATGGGTGACCGGGGAGAATTCGATTGAGAGCTGCAGAGGTTTCTGTTTTTCATTATCCACTTGTAGAGGCTGTACTTGCTTCACCCTTCCAACAGGATGCGTAACAACCACCGGACAGGTCCATACGGGAATCACATCACCTGTCTTCAAGGTTCAGAAGACCTCTAACTGGTCCAGGAGAGGCAGGCCCCACATTCACGAGCCGTCATGATTCTTCAAGATACGGTACATAAGTTGCTCCGGGCACTGGCTATGTTCATACTGCATAGTCCTTCATGCTGTGTAGGGATGTGATAATAATAATAATAATAATAATTGATCATGCAGAAAGGTGAGACAATCAAGTAGATCAGTTCTGGAGGAGAATTTATAAATTGAATTTATTGTCAATTTCTGAGTTTTAGGCAATATATTGCATGAATGCGCAGGTTCATGAACACGTATGAATTGTACTAGTTTTCTCATGGCCCCTAACCTTGAATCATGCTTATAGAAATTTCAAGTGCATGAACGGAGAGAGAGAGAGAGAGAGAGAGAGGCCTCAATCACCACCGCCATGTTGTGTCAGCATGAAGAGGGAACACTGGTGTCTTAATTATCAGTATGCTTTAGTTATGGCGAATTAATTCTTGAAATAGCACTTTATTAGCCAGGTCGTCTCATTTGGTCAGATCAGTAATTGTAACAGTGAATGTATCCTTCGATCTTATCCTCTAATCGTCTTAGTAAGCAACTACAGGTATTTCAATCACCAATCTCTTCGGTATAAACCCAGAGACTTCCAAAGACCCTAATGAGCAACTCGGATTGTTTAACTTCGAATGTGTAAATCTTAGTCGATTAATGGAATAGATCAAGTGGTACAGTGACACTCATTGACCGACTGGGCCTACTCGATAATATGGTATTTGGTCATCCATGACAACGTCCTGCGCCGCTGTGGATAACTACTTGGTAGGGGCCAGCCGTTTATTATACTCATCCCTGTCAAGACGTCGCCATTGTACAGTAGAGGTGGAGCCCGCTGCTTTGTCTCAACTTTGATGGCAAGTTAACTTCACGGCTAACAGCCAGGAAGAAAATGTTGCGACCCCTCCACAGATTACAGTTCACCGGCTTCATCTGACTCCTAAGGTTAAGCTATTGTTCCTGGGAGTACGATCAGCAAGGTCTGTTTCTTGCCCTGCCTGTTTGTTTCTGTTAGATCTGGAGAATGATCGGCAAGTTTCAGGTTAGTTGGGGACCTGATTCGATCGGAGAATGGAGCTATCCTTATCAACTTGGATCGTCTTCCATATACAACGAGAATCTCATGTCCTCCTTTTATTTATTTATTTTATTTTTGGGGTAAAGAATCTCACATCCTCTTGAGTTGAACTGGAAATGAGCCCTTCTGGTTTTGTCAAATTTCCCCCCAATCTTCTATACCCTTCGCCCTAAAGCTGAGGGACAGCTCTGCCTCCTCCGTTCTACTAATGTTTTCCATACTGGGAAAATGGACGTCGGTGTGGGCATAATTTAAGAAATGGGAAGGTGCTTTCGGGGCAGACAGACATTGTTTATGCTATCGTCTATCCTTAAGCCAATTACCCTGTGGCCCATGTATCTCACAGTAAGTACGCAGCAGCATCACGACCATTTAGAAATTTCACGATGCTGCAGGTTCTTCAAAACATAATCTCTAGAGAGGACGAGTCTTTAACCCGTACCCGGCTTCCCATCCCAGTATTACGTATCTAGTAGAGAGTCTGTGGAAGAAGCATGCTCGAAACATGCTGTTGGATTCCTCTGTAATGAAATGAAGGGGTTGGACTTGGACACGTTGTGGAAACCTTCAATGTTTTGCAGTCTATGATTGCCCCTTCTACGTATGGTGAGGGTGGATGTCTCGCGGGGGGGTGTGCAGTAGATATTGTCATATCTTGCTGCTACCAGATCACTTTTAAGATCTCTAGGAAATTTCCCCACAAGTTCTCTTCGAATCGGTTTCATTCGACACTGATATGAGAAACTGCAGGAGAGACATGCCGCTTACAAACGACATCCTAGGTGGCTTGAAGATCATCACAAGACTAGAGAGTTTAATGCGGTAAAACTAAAATTTGTTCTTCAAAACCCTATTATGAAAGGGATAATAATGTTTCTGCGTTAAATATATTCTGGAATTATCAAATCGGTAGGACCAGAGCCCACGTGAAGACATGAGGAGCAGTGCATGAATTAATATGAGCTAGTCATCAACCCTCCTAAAGTCTTCTCCGTCGGGGCCTCCCTTCTTTAATTGAATCTTTCTTTTTTAAAAATATAAAATTAAAAAAAAAGATGATCCTCAGAGGAGATCATCTGTCTCTGTCTGTCTCTCACTTTCTCATCTCTAAAATTGTATGTGTACTCTTCTTTTCATACATATTCAATCCTTCGTATACTATACCCCCTATATATGGACTATACATCCCTCCTCTCGTTACCCTGTGCTCCATGAAAAACCTGGATCGTTTTCCTTTCGTGCCTGCTCTCTGTCCTGAATCTTCTGATTGATCTCCTGTTGAACACTGGTGATAACCCTGACGGCCTTGTTTTGTTGCGATCTCTGTTTCGTGCTCTGTGGCCCCGAAAAGGATGGATTTTTATGAGACCCAGGAGCTGGGAACTGTGAACAAGCATCAGCCATCAAGGCACCGGGGCAAGAGGCTGACAGAGGACCAGGTGAGTCTACTGGAGAAGAGCTTCAGCTCCGACAAGAAGCTCGACCCGGAGAGGAAGCTCCGGCTGGCGGTGGAGCTGGGAGTCCCACCGCGCCAGGTGGCCATATGGTACCAGAACAAGAGGGCCAGGTGGAAGACCCAGTCCCTGGAGGTTGAATATAACACTCTCCAGGTGAAGCTCGAATCCACCATAGCCGAGAAGAGGGAGCTCGAGAAGGACGTTGAGAGGCTGAGGGAAGAGCTGAAGAAGGCCCGCGACATGATGGCTCTCGCTGGTCTGAGCCATCACGACGCAAAAGGACCGAACAGCAACTGTAACAACAATATAATTATCTCTGGCTGTTCTAATAATGTCATCTCAGGGTCTTGTGAGGAGGGAGGCGGGAGCTCGACGTCTAACAACAGCCTCAACGAAGATGATCGCCACATGACCTGCTGTTGGGAGGATGAAGAGAATAGAACCCTCCATCTCGATGATCTCTATGCTTGCGTGATGTTTGCGAGCGGGTCCGCTCGGTCTGATAATTGAGAACAATATATATGGCCGTTGCAGCTGATCATAATCCATGCAAACGATTCATTTCTGCTTCAAAGATCAGTCAGAAAGTTCAGATCTTCTGGGCATGAATCGGAAAAGGGCCGTTTGCCTTTGTTTAGTTTATTCGATTAATATCTGTGCTTTTTACTGCTGTAGCGCTGATAAGAGGGAAGAGTAATGAGATCATCAGAGGTTTGTTTAATTTCTAGTTTCAATGGATGCACTTGCTGTAGGATACATTTAATTATGTCTTGCTTTAGAAGACTGCTGTTTCGGTCGCGCACATGGAATTCCTTGTTTCGCTGACAAGGGTATCAGAGCATGGGTGCACCAGAACCAGCCCTCGTAGTTAGCCCTAGAACACAAGCATACTTGATCTGCAATATCAATAATATTATGGACAAAACCGCTTTAAGGGGCTTCACATAAGAGGAACAAAAACAAAGAAATCCAACCATCTGAACCGATCCATCTTGATTGTTATCTTTGTTTTGAAGAACTATTTTTGTGCCCACTGATGTGAGTGCTGTGGGACACTGATCAGAGACCACCATCGTTGAGTGAGAGCTAAGCAGTGGTATCAAAATTGTGTTGTGAGATACCTACAATAGAGTTCAACAATCCCCCAACGAACGAATTTCTTGGATGCCAAGGGTAAAAAACATGTCGCTCAACCTCGACTACTCATGTGATGATCATTTGAAAAATCATATGTTGTTTATTTTTGCGGGAAAACTCGCCGTCTGCTCCTGCCGACCGAGGTATTGATGAACTGTTTAACATACGGAGCGATTAAATTAAGAATGAGAAATTTAAGGGACTTAATTATATGAAATCCAAGTGAATGGACTTAATTAAACAAAAAATAAAGTATGCGGACTTTATACAAGTATGGGGAATTTATACCAACAACATCCAAGT
Organism: Sonneratia caseolaris; assembly: GCA_900006705.1. NCBI lineage: Eukaryota > Viridiplantae > Streptophyta > Magnoliopsida > Myrtales > Lythraceae > Sonneratia > Sonneratia caseolaris. The sequence continues at coordinate 2,440,718 of CXYZ01003051.1, forward strand.
TAAGGGACTCGTTTGATATTTTTTTCCCATATAAATTGATTGGAACGGCGCTTAAAAACACGCGCCAGGAAATCGGCGTAACCGTAAGTGTCTAGGGGCTGGCCTTATGAACCCTATTAGCCACGGAAGATCAGAGCTGCTCCGAGGGAAAAGTTGGAACAGAACATAGACCTTCTGGAGAAGGCACTTCTCAATATCCCTGAGGTTCCAACCTCATCGTCATTTATGAGCTCTTTTGGAGCTGTTCAAGATTTCATGTCACCAATTTCTAGGGTTCTGTTCCTTTCTGATCCGTGCATTTGCAAAGGGTGTCTCGTCCGGTGAATGGCCAAGGAATACTTGATTCGATGTTCTTGGCCTGATTTATCACAGTTGAAACTCCGGACTGGTTGAAATAAGAGGATCATCGATTCTCTTTGACGCAAAATACGAGTTTCACTACCCTCTAGCCTGCTGTCATGAGAGTGAAATCGAAGCCTTTCTCTTCACTGAGCCAACAGAGCTTCAGCTGTTCATCTTCTCGAACCCGGAAGAAGCACAAGCGACTAGATGCAATTTGTGAAAACACATACAATGAAAACCATGGTGGGTCGAGCGAAAAGAAGGCAAGGGCTGGGGATACGATTGAGGAACCGGAGCTGCGCAGAAGCACAAGAATGCGGCGGGCCCCTGTGCTTCTGGACTCCTCACCTCCGCCTGTGAAGAAGCGGAGGAAACTCAATAATATTGGGAGAGCGAGCTCAGCAAGGAAGGAGAAGTTTTTATCTCCGCGTGATATAGCTAATGAAGAGGATAGCTTTGTGGATGTAGAGATTCCTGATAGCTGGAAGTCCAGGTTGAAACCGAGAGGGAGGAGGCATGTCAATTCTAGGAGTGCAAACAAGATCGACTCTCCTCGGGGAAAAAGAATGCTCTTTCGGGATATAAATGTGGAGGAGAGGGAAGAGCATCTTGTTGAAAGGAAAATGACAAAAGAGGAAAAGGGTGAGAGTGATGAAGATACGGCAGAATTGGAAGTTGGGAGTTCACCTCCAGTAAAGAAGAAAAGAGTGGGGAAGATTAAAGCTGCAGCTTCCTTGGGAGATGAAGAGAATATGGACAACATGGATGCCAGAACCTTAATGCTGGGAAAGGCAACAAACGAGGGAAAATTGAAGGAGGTCACTGCTTTAGAAGATGGGGAGAAAAGGGGTATTTTGGACTCAGCTGAAGAGGTTGAAAGTGTTGGGGATGAAATTAGTGGTCATGGAGATGGCTCCAGGAAAGATCTATCTGCAGAAACAGATACTTGTATTGAAGATCAGGTTGAAATTATGAATGCTAATGAGACTAGTTTAGCAGAGGGAGAGGAGGGGAAGGTACCTGATGCTGCTTGTGCTGAGGTGGGGTCCAGCAGAGATGATAGTGTGACTGCAGCTGAGCATGCTGAAGAGATCATGGAAGAAGTGGAGGATGGCACTTGTGGCATTAGTGGAACCTATGACAAACAAGTTGATGAAGAGGTTGTTGACAAAGTAGAAGGAGAATCTCATGGTAGGGAGAATTTTAATGTGGTCAAGCTCGATCAGAAGCCTGTGGAAAGTGGACAAAGTAAGAAGTTTGATCCAAAAATTCGAAGTTCTTCTGATACAATGGGATTATCTTTCATTAAAGGAGGCAGGCGGTGCAGTCTGTGTGGGGGAGGCACTGATGGTAAGCCTCCAAAGAAGTTAATGAATGAAAATGGTGAGAGCGAGAATGAGGCATTCAATGGCTCATCCCCTTCAGAAGAACCTAATTATGACATATGGGATGGTTTTGGTGATGAGCCTAATTGGCTTGGACGACTTTTAGGCCCCATAAATGATCGTTATGGTATTGCTGGAATATGGGTTCACCAACATTGTGCAGTATGGAGTCCTGAGGTGAGATACACTGATTTTTTTTTTCTACTGTAAGCACTTTATCTTAAATAATGTTGGACTTTGCTTTAGGGCTTCATTCTGGTATGGGGCATGTCTACTGCTGAACTTCATTTTCTCTTAGTTTTTCTATTGGTTCTACAAAGCATGTAAGTTTGGGATTTTGCTATATCCATCTAAACTCATATCCTCCATGATTTTATTAAGGTATACTTTGCTGGTCTTGGATGCTTGAAAAATGTACGGGCTGCACTTTGTAGAGGAAGAGCCTTGAAGTGCACGCGCTGTGGTAGACCTGGAGCTACAATTGGATGCCGTGTTGATCGTTGTCCAAAAACTTACCATCTGGTTGGTTTCTTGCAGTCTTCTGTTTTCCCTTTGAATACCCTTTTTTAAACTATTCATGGAGGAAATATATTGGTGATATTTCATATGCACAATCTTTGATTACTTTATCCCCTTTTCCATCAATTTCTCTTGCCTTTAGTATTATGGAATCACAAGTTTGTTCTTGTTCCTAATTTCAATTATGTTGCATCATACAAACTGCAGCCCTGTGCCCGAGCAAATGGTTGCATCTTTGATCATCGGAAATTTCTCATAGCTTGCACAGATCATCGTCATTTCTTCCAACCACATGGAATTAAGAATTCCAACTGGTTGAAGAGAATGAGGGCCAAGAAAATGAGGTTGGAATTTCGGAAGTTGTCAAATGATGCTTCCCGGAAGGACATTGAAGCTGAAGAAAAATGGTTGGAAAACTGCGGGGAGGATGAAGAATTTTTAAAAAGAGAGAGTAGGAGACTACATCGAGATCTTTTAAGAATCTCACCTGTTTATATTGGTGGTGGCAATGCTGAGGATGGAAATGCATTTGAAGGTTGGGAATCTGTTGCTGGGCTTCAAGATGTCATCAGATGCATGAAAGAGGTTGTCATTTTACCTCTCCTTTATCCTGATTTTTTTGATAATTTGGGTCTAACACCCCCAAGAGGAGTTCTTTTGCATGGATATCCTGGAACAGGTAAAACTCTAGTAGTTCGTGCATTGATTGGTTCATGTGCTCGTGGTGATAAAAGGATTGCTTATTTCGCACGAAAAGGAGCAGACTGCTTAGGAAAGTATGTTGGAGATGCCGAACGTCAGCTTAGGCTCTTGTTCCAGGTTGCAGAGAAATGTCAACCGTCAATTATATTCTTCGATGAGATAGATGGGCTGGCACCTCGCAGAACAAAGCAGCAAGATCAAACACATAGTTCAGTTGTGTCCACACTTCTTGCTTTATTAGATGGCCTGAAATCCCGCGGTTCAGTTGTTGTGATAGGCGCAACAAATCGTCCTGATGCTGTTGATCCAGCACTAAGACGTCCGGGGAGATTTGATAGAGAAATTTATTTTCCATTGCCAACTTTGGGTGACAGAGCTGAAATTCTATCACTTCACACCAGGAAATGGCCAAAACCAGTTTCAGGTTCCCTACTCAAGTTTATAGCCCAGAAAACTGCTGGTTTTGCTGGTGCAGATTTACAGGCTCTTTGTACACAGGCAGCAATAACGGCACTCAAGAGGAACTTCCCTCTGCAAGAAACTTTATCTGCTGCAGGAAAGAATTCTTCAGGTGCTGAGCGCATTCCACTTCCTTCATTCACAGTAGAGGAGAGAGATTGGTTGGAGGCTCTGTCATGTTCTCCACCTCCTTGTTCTCGCAGAGAGGCAGGAATAGCTGCAAATGATATAGTCTCTTCTCCTCTTCCTGCCCACCTTATTCCTTGCATGCTGGAACCTCTCTCTCTCTTGCTTGTTTCCCTTCACCTGAATGAAAATCTTTGTTTGCCGCCTGCTCTTTCTAGAGCTGCATCAAGGGTTAAAAATATCATCTTTTCTGCAATGGAAAAGAGGAAATTGCCTGTTGATCACTGGCGGACTCATTTGCAAGATTCTGTTCAAGATTCAGAAATTGCGGACAATATTGAGAGAACCCTTTCATCAACTGGTCTTTTGATTGGGCAGTCCAGCTTTGTTGATGATTTTGATTTCAGTGATGTTTCCAAGCACAACTTCCTGCAGTCAGAACCCTCTCTAACTTTCAATCAGGGAACTCAATCCTTCATATCACAGCGTACATCTTTTGTATTGAGAAAAAATTCGGGATATCGTCTGTTGATATCTGGTGGATCTGGATCTGGGCAGAGGCATCTTGCTTCTTGCCTGCTGCATTGCTATGTCGGGAATGTTGAAGTCCAAAAGATTGATTTGGCTACAGTTTCACAAGAAGGGCATGGAGATGCTCTTCAAGGGATAACTCAGATATTGAGTATGTTCTAATGCATCGTTGTGTTGTTCCTGATAGTTCATTAGTGATGTCCAATATTGCTATCTGAAAGAGGAAGTTGCTTTTGGAGAAATTTACATATTGCTTCACAATTCTGATCGCTCTCTGTTTCTTATGCAGTGAAATGTGCCAATGCTGGTTCAAGTGTTGTATTTATGCCTAGAATTGATTTGTGGGCTGTTGAGATGCGCTGTGATATCACCAGTGAGGAAGATCATTCCAAAAAAATGGAAATAGAGTTTCATGTGCAGCATGGTCTCTCAGAAGAAACGCTAGGATCCAATGGTCTTCAGCAAAAATCATCTCAAGCTTGGAACTCTTTCATCGAACAGGCAGAATCAGTCTGTGTGAATGCATCCCTTGTTGTTTTGGTATGGCTTGGTTACCTGTCTATTCACTGATTTCATAATTTCTTGGCTTGGCACGCATAATTACAGAGTTGTGTCTGCTGCAAAAAAAAAAAAAAAATGGAGCTTGTCTTTCTGCGGCTTATACATCCACAGTTTGGGAGGATAAGAAAATTAATTAAACAATTGAAACGCCTATCCTAGTGGTAGATGCTCTGATGTGTAAATATAGTAGCATTTAAGTTGCCGTATATTGCTTTGATTCTGCAGTGTTAAGTTCTATTCCATCGCTAGACTTTCCTTCCCAAGTTTCTGAGCAATTAGACTTTCCATGTTCCAACAGGCTACATCAGATGTTGCCTTTGCAGCACTTCCTTGTCGAGTAAGGAACTTTTTCAGCAGTGATGTGCAGGAAAGATGCTGGTCCACTAACTTGGAGCATGCATCACCAAGGTTTTGCATAAATCTTGGTGCTGATATCAATTTTGATGTGGTGATGAAGCAGTCTGTAGCAAAATTGTCAAGTAACTTAGTTCAGCAATTTGTTGAGTTGATTCATCAGAAAATTCACCTCCCCAGAACTCTTCATTATGGAAATTCTGATTGTACCACAAAATGCAATCCTGGAAGTATATTATCTGGTGAAGGAGAAACTGATCCTGCAGCACAGCATTCTGACAGTTCTTTACCAAAAACATCTCAAGTTTCTAATAAAAGAAACTTGAAGGGGAAATCGAACTTGATGTTAGCGATATTGGCTTTTGGGTATCAAATACTGCGATACCCTCATTTTGCTGAGCTCTGTTGGGTCACATCCAAGCTGAAAGATGGACCAGTTGCAGACATCAGTGGGTCATGTAAGGGCTGGCCCTTCAACTCTTGCATTATTCGTCCTTATGATGGTACAGAGGGAACAGCCATTGCTTGTGGTTCAGGCAATGTGAAAACCGAACAAAAGTATGGTTTGGTAAGAGGCTTAGTGGCTGTTGGGTTATCAGCCTATAAAGGTATGTATGGATCGGCAAAAGAAGTCTCCTTTGAGATACGGCGGGTTCTTGAGGTCTTAGTTGGACAGATTAATGAGAAAATTGTAGCTGGGAAAGATAAGTATGACTATGTTCGAATCCTATCACAAGTTTCATATCTTGAAGACTTGGTCAATAGCTGGGCATATTCCCTGCAGAGGTACTATTTCACTTTGATATGTCAGATATTTATCAACTGTATATAAATATTTACAAAGTTTTTTTATTTGTCTCAGTCTAGAGTCAGACGCTCAGGTCATAATTTCGAAGGCAATGCCTACACTAAATGCTCCCTCTTCACCAAACCAAAATATGAAACCTGATATGCATCAAACCAAGGATCTTGAGCCAAATATTTCTGGCAGGATTGTTCAAGAAGAAGAGATGCAGGAAGGAGTTGGCTTCAAGAACCTTGATGATGCAGGTTCAAACAGAGCATGTAGCAATTTTGTGCAACCTGATTCTTTAGAGGGAGTTAGAGTTATGGATCAGGGCCATCCCTCAGTAGAAAGTTCTGCTTGTGATGGACATCCTCCCAGTCCTTTTGCTTCTAGCAAGTTGGTTGGTGACATGTTAACTGGTTCTGATGAAGCAAATGCATCTTGCCGCAATTCTGAACCTACTGGTGGAGATCCTGTGAAGGCATTAGAAAATGTGGGGATACTTTCCAAGGACAGTCCATGCGATCCAGAATTTCTGAAGGGGGTCCGGATATTCCAGACTATTTCTTTGGATCCTGCGGTTAAATCCAGCGAAACTTTCCTTGTTGGAAATGGTACCAGTGGTTCTGCTGTGCCTGGAACTGTGTGTTTCTACCAGTGCTGCTCCAAATGCCTTTCTTCTCTCCGTGGTTTGATGCGGGAACTTCTTGTTCAGGAATGGGGTCTAAAGAGTAATCAGTGGACTGTTGAAGATGTTCACGATGCTGTTGCATCTTTATCTGTGGATCTCTTGTCATCTCTTAGGAAGCACTGTTTCACAGATTATAGCAGCACCTTCTGTGGTGAAACCAGCACCAAGTCTTGTGATTTCAAAGGGTGCAGTTGCATGAGTTCTGCATCTAATCTGAACGTCCCGGTAGAATGTCAGTGTCATTCCATCGGTGGACATGGGGTTGCAGACGGATGTAGCTCCGACAAAGGCCAACCTGGTTTGAATGCTGAATTCATTCTCAGAAATGGTGTGCTTGAGCCTGGGAATCCCAACAAGGATATCGATTTCCACTGCAGGTTCGAGACTCTCTGCCTCTGTTCTCTCACAGAGTTGGGTGTATTTACCAAGATGCGGAACTCGGACACTTAGTGGTCAAAAGGTTTTTCCAGTCTTCAAACATTTTTGTTATGTAGATAATATCCTGGAGCTATTGTTACTCTCTACTCTGTCACTCTTAGACTAGAACTGTAATATACGCCCTGAGTTATCCAATGATGTCTTTGTAGTCTGGAAGTGATTTTGCTTCCTGTCTTTGCTTATGATTTATTTATTACATTAGTTGGTGGCTGGTGTTCTTTTGGATTGAATTTTAGGCCGATAGAAGAGCATCTTTTTAGGAATTGAACTTGGCTACCTGGCTCCTAATGAATGACTCTGTGTACTCACCGGGGCAGAGGGTAGAGGACTATTTTGGGCTATTCGGCCCATATATCTGTGGCTGTGGGGGCTCATTAGCCCATCTAGAGGTGAAAAACTAAAGCAAAACAAGATCATTCATCCTGCCATCCACCCAAGAAATATCAAATCCGCAGCTTCTCTGTTTATCCTGTTCTTCTCGAGCGTATCTCAGCTACGTCTGAACTCTTGAGGTGAAGAAGAAGCACCAAAATCAATTCTCTCTCTCTCTCTCTCTCTCTCTCTCAAATGCTGCGGTCTTTTACTACCCATAGACATCATCATCTTCCCTGTTCCAACTTCCTCCCCCCCTTCTCTCTGCATTCTTCTTATCCTCTGTCATCCCCACTCAGGCCACCGGTTATTCTTCCCTCCTCTATCTCCGCTGTCCCCCGTCACGGAGCCGCGGAGCCATGGTTAGCCTCCCAAGCGGAAGAACCGGCCACCAGTTTTGCTCCTACAGAGCCAGAAACTGCGGCGGAAGAAGGCCCCATAGAGCTCCCGTTTTCTACTCCTTCGATTTTTGCCACGACTGATGATCCCACTCCGCTCCAAGTGGCCACCAGCGTCCTCCTCACCGGAGCCATCTCCGTCTTCCTCTTTCGCTCCATTCGTCGCCGTGCAAAGCGTGCGAAAGAGTTGGTGAGTCGTTTATCATGTAAGAGTTTCACTGTTTTCGTTGTCGGGTTAGCAGTTGATTGAAAGATAGTGATGCGAGTGCACAAGGACTGTCGTTAAATGAGGGAAAGCCAACGAATTGTCTCTATTAGAAGTAGTAAATTTTTAAAGGAAAAACGTATGCTTCAAATATCCCTACTTCGGTTGTGTACTCAATTAGTGGTTAGTCTGCTTAAATAACGTATGAGCAGAACAGCAAAGAAGTGTTGGGGCTACCTTAAATGACTACCAAAAGCCATTGTTTATGGGTGCAGATTTAGTAGAGTACCTCAATTGTTGGAATAAATTTTGATGGGATCTCGGTGCGCCTTTTTCTCCCCCTTTCTTGAGTGCACTCTTCAGTTCATGTGTTGTACAAATGGAGATTTGTAGGTCACATGTCTGCTGGTTCCCTGAAGTTTTTAGCTATTGGTCTCTAATGGTTCGAGATGACCTGGGGATTCCCTGTTCTTTCGTCAGGTCTCAATCCTCGTTTCTTAATCCAAATCTATCTTCATTGTCTCAAAGAGTTTCATGTCATGCTGTTCCATCGATTTTTTTGTTCTCTGCAGAACTTTTGATCTGAATTTTCCTTGATGGCCTTTAATGTACCCTTTATGTCGTCATGGTTTCCAACTGACTATAGAACTGAATAGCTGGTTCAGGTGACCTTTCGAGACATTCTACCTCTGCATACCTTCTTGTGATTTTGCATCTTATTAATTGGTTCCGGTGCCCTCATGTCTGCTTTGTTGAGTGTCATCGAAATGCGATTCATGTTTTAAGTGGGTTAATCACAGAAATTTAGGTCGTCGGGAGCCAAGAAGACGTTGAAAGAGGAGGCTTTAGATAGCTTGAAAGCAATGGGAACCACATCAATTGAAGCTAAGGCGCCTCCTTCGCCTGTCCAAGCTTTGATTGGCGGACTAACAGCTGGTGTGATTGCCATCATCCTCTACAAGTTCACAACCACCATTGAGGCTGCCCTCAATCGCCAGACACTGTCCGATAATTTATCGGTAGCTCCTCTCCTTTTTTTTTTCCCCTCCTTTATTAATGATTCTAAAAAAATCATGGAATTCCTGATCCTTTCCTGTTCTTATGGCTTTGATTGTTGCTCTATTGCAGGTGCGGCAGATAACAATAACCATAAGGTACAACCCTGTTTTTGGGGTTCTTCCTTTTCTCTGTTTTGTGCACATGTATGTTCGGTAAGTTCTTGTAGCTTGATGGGAATGAGGCCTCATGAAACGCTTCCCATTTCATCTCACGGCTGCAGGACGATTATAAACGGGCTGTGTTATCTTGCAACTTTTGTGTTTGGCTTCAACTCCGTAGGGCTGTTCCTTTACTCAGTTCAACTTGCATTAAACTCCTTTGCTGGCCAATCGCCAAGTGAACAGAAGGAAACTGTCAGCAAAGGCCAACCGAGCTCTGCTGGGGATGGTGCTGAAGTGAGTGGCGGCGCAGACTCACAGGATAAAACCTCTGATGATCTGCGGTGACTGAAGTAAACTTGTTCCTTCAGGTTCGGTCACATCTTTGTAGAGAGCTGCTAGATCCATGTTATTGATAGTGTCTCTTTTATGTCAAGAGACGCTTCTCTCTGTGCGAGTGCTGAGAAAAATATGAATTTTGATCTTTTGTACTGTGAGAATCACACGCACAATCCACTACACCTATTCAGTTTTCTCTTGTTTTGGTCCTCCTCACTAAACAAAGTGCTCTCCTTGTTCTCCCTCAGGTAAAGAAGAAAGCTGCAGAGGGGATGATCTGCTGAGACATACGAGGATCGGTTTGCATTCTACCGCATACCATCCAAAATTCTAATGCACTATATGTAATGCCAGTCCACTAGGAACTAAAACCCTATCATTGATTTTCTCAATCAGAAAACTTAAATTCGCCACTCATGAACAAGTAATAGGGTGATCACTGTCCTATGGTCCAAAAGCCCAAACATGCAGAGAATTTGACGGTACCCATTACTCATCAGTATCACAGGCTTGCCACACATTTCCTTGTCCTAATCCTGATGGGTTTCAGGGTACGATTTCCACAAAACAAACTGTCTGAGATCATGGTCCCGACTGCAACCCTTCAAGCAAAGCAAATCCCACCATAATTATCGATCAGTCCTGTCATTTTCTATCCTCCCAAAAACTCACACGGGGTGGAGTGGAGCCATTAATGTATATTTTCATCAAAACAAAAAAGCTAGCCTTAAAACTTAATGAACCGAAATGAAAAGAGGGATATTTAAAGTGAACGCACCATATTTATCAGTAAAAACAAAACCTGCTAAAAAAGAAACTACAGTCAACCCATATGACACGTTCTTCCCCTTACCCTGTTTACTTCCCCTTCTATGTCCTCATTAGAGTCATTGATTTAAGACCCTAAGCAATAAAATTACCTAAAGAACACCAAGAATTACCTATACAGCTTTCTAGGTCGGTCCAGCTCCGAAGCCCATCCCAGTCACCTTCACCCTCAGGTTGGCCGACTGCTTGTGCAGCTCGAGCTTCTAGTTCTTCCAGAAGCCTGCATCGGATCGGGTGCAAGCTTTGTAGCCATTCTCTCTGGCTCAGATTTGCACCTTGGGAGAATGGCCGGCTCCCCTGGCTTCACACTCAGAAGCTTCTGCCCTGTCAAGGCAGCTGTAGACTCACAGCCTCGTTGTGCAGCCCCATGAGCCATATCTGCGGCCCAAGAAGGAAAGGAGCAGGAGCTCCTCGGTGGCTGCTGGAGGAGATGCACTTGCTGCGACGTAAGGGCAGAGCCAGACCGCTGTCTGCTGGGGGCAGCAGTAGTGGCACTCTCACTGGCAGTAGCCCTAGTGAGGTGTCTTTCCGGGACTCTCCATATTAAGTCTCTGCTGCAGACCCATGTTTCCCTCGAAACCTCCATCGACAGCTTTGGCTCGCACATCATTAACATCAGGGAGTCTGGCAGCCCCATGGGGTCCCGGTCAATGCTGCCTGTGTCTCTAGCCTTCGACTCCGCAGCCAGATCATCAGGTTCCAGATTATCCAGCTGGGATCCCTCCTCTCCTGCCGTCTCCTGCATCGTTATAATCTCTGCATGTCTCTGTTCAGCAACCTCCACATCTGATTCCAACTCTGATGGTATGGACGCTAATTCATCGTCTAAATCCATCCCATTAGTATTGTTTTCAGCTAGGAGTACAGTTTTAGCTGCTCGTCCATCTTCTTCGTCCTTTTCTTCTCCACTGTCGCCTTCATTTTCAGGAGCCAGAGAAGAATCACTTCCAGAATCACCCAGTATCGCTGCTTTCTTTCCCTCTTCTTTTTCTTCTTCCTTCTCCACTGATTCTCCCGGTACCTCAGCAATAATTTCTTGATCTACTTCTTGCTCCTCCTCTTCTTCCATGACCAGTGAACTTGACTGTGCTTCGACGGTATTCTGCTCTTCACTAGCTTCAGCAGTAACCACGCATTCCTCGCTCACTTCCTCCTCTGAAAGCTCCATCTCCTGCTCAGTTTGTACCAACTCTACCTTCTCATTGCCATCAACATCTTCTTGACAATCTTCATAATCCTGTTCCTCCTCTTCTCTGTCTTCCTGAAATGGGGATCCACAGAATCGGTTCGCGAGCACAGCCATCTTCACAGGATCGGACCTGCACCGCATCAGCAGAAGCGCATTCTTCGGAGGAATGCTGATACTGACCCTCCCCTGTTCTCCCCCCTCAGCCTCCTTCTCCCTGCACATCTCCTCATTAAACTCAATCCCATCCAACACATGTCTCCTCTGACTCCTACTCCTAACGTTAGTCTCTGTTGGGATCTCTTCTCCTCCAACCACCAATTCGATCTCTCTCCTCCCTCTGCCTTCCCCGTCCTGCACAGCAACAAACCACCGAGCTATCACCGCCCCGCAGGAACTTGCGCCATTCCCTCCTTTTCCATCGGATCTGGCCGCCACCTCCACGGCCTTTTCCTCATTGGAGGACATGCAAGAGGAGCGGCAGGGCAAGAAGCAGTTCCAGTCCGCCCCAAAAGTCCTTAGAGCCTCGCAGATCGTCATGGGGAGGTGCACCCACTTCTGGTTCGTGTGAGGAAGACATTCCGGGTGACCTTTCGGTGGCTGCTGTGCCGAGAAATGGTGGTGACCTGACCTACTGAGCTCGAGCTTCCTAAAACTCAACTGAAAAAAGAATGTATAAGAACGCACGGAGACCATCCTTCGTTGAAGCTCATTGAGAAAATAAGTTTCAAGATGATGCTCAATATACTCACCTCTCCCTTACGCACAGATCTGGTACGCAACTTCTTGCCCTGCTTCCTGGTCTTAACCCGGACCTGTCCAATGCAAGTCACCTTGGGGGAGCTGGGCTCGGGATTCTCGATGCCGGCCGCACAGCGCTTCTTGCCACCGGATGGGAACATGGGGGAGAACTGGCCGCCCTTCAGGCTACCGTTGCTCCTGAGCCGCCGGCTGCGGGAAGAGGAGAGCGAGATCTGGGACTGAGAGGGCGGGGGCGCGTCCCTCGCACGGGCAAGGCTGAGGAAGGTCTTGGAGGACGAGGAGGACGACGGGAGTTTCATGGAAGAAGAAGAAAAGTGGAGCCGATTAGTGGAGCAAATAAAGAGCTCACCAGTGGCGGTAGCAGTGGTCGAGCTGCTGCAGTTGATACTTGTCGTGCGATGGGGTCTATGGTGATCAGTTGAAGAGTCCATTCTTTGAACTCTTTTTTTTTTTTTTACAGCGAGTTGACCCGATAATGCGAGACTTGACAGATGGGTTGATTCGTATCTATTGCCCAAGCCTACCCCAAGTTTTACACCTTTCAGATTCAGAGTCAGAGACGGACAATTCTTTAGTACAGCGAGTATGTGACAGTGAGATTGAGAGAGAGAGAGAGAGAGAGAGAGAGAGAGAGATCCTGTCGAGCTTGAAGGATGAGGTGGGCGTCATGTGGTTGGGGGGTGGTTTTACTTCCACCCATAAAGCTCTCTAGTCTCCTGTTCCTGAGCAGTAGATTGAGGGGAGAGGGAGGGAGACGAACTGGAGAAAGAGGAGATAGAGAACAAGAGAGAAGTAAGTAGTTTTGTCTTTAGCGAAATGCAACTGAGCGAAGGAGCTTCCAAGTGAGTTTAGTCAGTTATAATTTTCATTCATTAAGAAGAGTTAATTAAAATGGTTCATAAGCATTGGTTGCTGAAGGGTAGGCAAGAGACCAGAAGAGTAGTGGAAAAGGGTATGGTTTTTGGTTTTTTTTTTTTTTTTTTGTCTATAGAAGAAGAAGAAGAAGACGACACGGAATGGTCACATCGTCACCTCATCCTCTAGGATACTGTTGAGGCAAAGAATACAAATCTTACAAAGGGAAGGGAATAATTGCTCCAGATACAATGTTAAAGTGAAAATAATTGTATGTATCACTTACCTTCAACATGAAAGGGTTTGCTATGCTTGCTTGATGGCATTATTCAACCGATGTGCCTCCATGAACTACAGTCAATTCCGGGAGGAACGTGAGAAGAGGATGCCGACCCCTGCTTTAGCTAGTTAACACACAGCTCAGGAGTAAGATCAATATGAATTCATACAGACATGGTCTCTTTAACGATTAGCAATGATCATGCCTACCCGAGTTTCTATTTTGATCTCTTGCCTTTTCATGCCAGATAGAGGCCTGACTATCCTGTTTCTTGCGGTCTGCATGCATTTGAATATATCCATATCATCAACTTGCTTTCAACCTCCCCTCGGATTTTTAACCACCCAAATGATGCTCAAATCTGATTCTAAACTCTCTCAAGAGGTCATTCAATTGACAAAACCACAAGCAGAAATCCGAGATGGCAAATGATCTAAAATTCTGTGATCATTCTTATGGATTCACAAATTCTCGTGGACAAGCTAGAACAATTCAAGCAAAAGCAATTCCTTATTTACAAAATCCCAACACTTATTATCTGGAGAGGAACTCTTGATCAAACTTTTGCTCTTCGAACAGATGTTCAAAGAACCACTAAGAAAAAATTTCAGTTAAAAGACATCGGTAGTACAAGACTGGCATTTTCCAAAACATATTGACCTCTTCAGTCTAGTTCAAGGACAACTTTACCGGGAATCAATCTCTTGTCTTTAGCATCGTGAGCCTCTCTCACCTGGGTGATGTTGAATGTTTTGTCCACAGGAATGTGCAGCTTCTTGGCTTCAGAGAGCTGACGGATCTCATTCAAACCTTCAGGGTCAGCCCTCATATATGTCCACCAATATTCTGCATCCATGTCAAAAGATAATAACCTCATGCATATCAAACTTTGTTCTATATAGAGAAATGAGCTGCTGGAAAAGCAGGCACGGGAAATGAGCTCAGCCCAGGACTTTGTACAGTGCAATAGATTTTAAAATGTCAAAATAGCCGACACGTCTTGCAGGAAAATAGGAACCCAAAGGATGTATCAATATTCACACTGAGGTGTAAAATCATGTCAAACCTATTAAGCACTTACCTATTCCACGAGAATAACGATATTGGAACTGTTTCTTCAGTAAGATGGCTGTAGCTGCAGGGAGCCCAATGGCTAGTCCATACCTATCAGCAAGTGATGCTGCTTCTCCCTGTGATGGAAGAGAGAAAAAACTTTACATTCTTTTGGCATAGTGCTCTGAATATAACAATCTTCAAGTTTCTTGCAAGACATAAAATACAATCCTCAGGACTTCAATATACTACCTGAAGGGTCATATAATGGCCACCTCTCCTCAAAAAATTTATCCCTATTCTCTCTGTCTCCATTGCACCAATAGTGTCCAAGACTGCATCAAACCTTCCTTTTATAGCCAACTCAATGTCCTGAGAATAATGTTGAAAGGTTTTCAACAGAGTGGAAGGGGAGACTCAGTTCTCAACAACAAAGTTCAAAGACATATACCTCATGATAAAACATTCAATCCTTTAGCGATTAAAGTTCAACACTTTTAGAAGTATCCAGATTCATGCCCATTGCCTGATAGGGGAGAACACACGTGGAATAAGTACCCGAACAGACCTCTCACCTCTGCTATATAGTCAACTGCCTGCTCAGCACCAGCAGCCAAAGCACGTTCTACACTTTGGCCTCCACAAGTGGTCGAGACGTGGCAGCCAGCAGCCACTGCAAGCTGAACTGCAGCAAAGCCAACTGCACCTCCACCACCAATTATCAACACCCTTTGCCTGTAAGATATCAAATTTCAGTTTTCCAATCAGTAAGAAACTGCCACAGAAGCTGAGAAGACAGTCACATCTCCAGACCCCCACAGTTCAAAATTGTAAATCGCAATTAATACTTAAATCTAGCTCTCCATCTAACTGTCTAAACTTCGTCCCATGAGTTTCTTGGGAAATTTCCCCATAATCCATTTCCAGATGCATATGTAAATGTGCCAGCACATTCAAAAGTTTCTGCAGTTTATGACTGATCATCTAGCTTTCCAAATTTTCTTTATTTCATAATAGAGCAAATCGTAATGAAAATAAGTCTTAAAACAGAGATCACAGCCTGATATCCTCTCTCAAATAGCATACCCTTCAGTAATCCTAGCAGAACTTTTCAGAGCTCGCCATGCTGTAAGTGCAGCAAAAGGGATGGTGCTGGCTTCCTAGAAAAGATTAAAAACGATTTCAAGTCATAGGGACAAACAAGCAATCAATGGCGTAAAAGAAAGGGTGCTTCAACATCATCTTAACAGTAACAGTCATATTCGAGATAGACATTGTCAAATAACACCAGTGGTGAAAAAGGTTATTCGGAAAACAAGCATCAAAGTCTGCAAGCACCTACTATATGTGTTATTGACTCAGGTTTAGGAGTGAGTTCATCTTCTGCAAGAATAGCATACTCAGCGTAGGTACCCCTCACAGCTGTTGGATGCAAAGCACCAAAAACTTCCTGTCCAACACTCAGCGACCGCACAGAAGCTCCCACTTCTGCAACTTCCCCACTAACATCACGACCCAGAATCAGAGGCAGAAGCGGTTGAAATATTGACCGACCATAGCCTGATCGCATCTGAAAGCATTACAATTTCAGCAATATATAAATGAAATTTCAGGAGAGAATAAAATTGCTGAACAGTAGAAAATTATCCTACAATAAGATTATGACCCTAGCGACCAGCATTCAAGTCTATCACATAGCTACACGCAATAATTTGATAATTGGTCGGCTCAAACATATAAAATACAGCATCCAATATATTCATAGATAAACAGTGATTCTGGAAGAATCGCAATTCCATCAAATAACAATGGCACTTTGAAGCCTAATGGCACAGTTAATCCCAGTTAAAATGGAGCTCATAGAATGTCCAAAAGCCACACTCAATGAATCCAACAGCCCCAAAATGTATACCAATCATGTCGAACTAGATGAATTCTTCCACGCAAATGAAAAGGCGTGCAACTTCATCAAACTAGTGGGGAAAAGCTGCTCTCTTTCTGTTCCACTTGGAAAAGTTAATTACCCACATAAGAGAAGGAAAAGGTAGAGAAGACATCTCTGATGTAGATCATGTAGACATAGAAGAGTACTATCTCTCAAGGCCCAACAAGAATCTGAAAGATCAATACAAGCATAAAATCTTTCATGGAAAGTCAAACAAGAATTCATTTCTCAAGGGGTTATAGCAAAACTTATCCTGAAACATCCAAACCCAGATAGAACACAAATGACAAACCATATAAGGAGGTTTCCTCAACTAATGACCTATATTCAGTTTTCCCAAAGCAATTTATCTACAATCTCCCCGTGTCTTCTAATCTTAGGTAAAAGTTCAGCTGTGAGAATATACTTGTTCGGGTCGTGCTATAAATAACATATACACATCATTACTTAGTTAAATATGCCTTCCATGAAGCCATAAGCAAAGTCAAATCATTATAAACTAGAGTGAAACTACCCATCGTGAGTTAAACTTGGAAGTAAAGTAACCATCATGGGAGATTCCTACATAGGTCAACCTGAGCGTTTTTCAATATGTTTTATTGAGTAAAAGAAATATCACCCACGTAACAATATTTCTCTAGGTTCTTGCTATACAGTATAGATAAGAATATTGCCAAGAGAAATTTGACAGGATGGCCACTTTAAGTCACCCAAAGTTCAGCGAAAGAACTTCCAACAGGTACAATGAACTGCTGCAGGCGTTCAATCGAGTAGCAGATGTTGAAAGATCGACAGACATGCAATAAGCAAATCATTAAATTCGATTTCTTTTACTTCTCACCCCAGTGATCTCGACAACCCCTCGGGAACCAAAGCACTAAAGAAATCATCATCAAGCTGAAAATAACCCAAAAAAAAAAGAGCATACTCTGGTGTCGAGCGGGTTGATCGACACAGCCCGAGCGCGGACAAGGACCTCACTGGGCTTGAGATCAGGCACTACCACGCCGTCTCGGAGTTCCAGCTCCTCCGGCCCGCCGAATCGAGGCAGCACAACCGCCCTGCAGCTGGTAGCTATAAGCCTCGCCCCCCTCGACGGGGTCCTGGCGGCCGCAGCTTCCACGTGGGTGAGCTCATGAATTCCACCGAGACCGCAACTGGAACTTCCGACAGAGGAACTACCATTCCCGAGGAAACTGTTAACGATGACGCGACGTCTTAAAAAACGCATCTCCCGAAGATTAGCTCAAGCCGGCGAGTCCCTCCAGGAACAGAGACGGGGGGAGAGCATATAGAGGGAATGGTGCCTGTTGGGATTTCGCAGTGAAGGCGGCCGAATAGGCGAAGTCGAGTCTGTTACGTTCGTACAGTGATAGAACGCCGTCGTTCCGCTGGTCGAGGGGAGAAGACTGAAGAGCAAGGACGTGGATGCGTTCGTCTCCGCAGGTGGAGGGGATGTCAATTAATTTAAATTATAATTTTTATTTTTCCGTTATCGGTGGAATTTCAATTTCTTCCCTACATTATTCAAAAATTAGTTCAAAATGGGCATCCGTATTAGTGAAGAAGTTTTTCTCTTGCCACCTTTTTCTTAGTATTTTTGCCAGCCACCGGATATGCTCGACAAAAGTTATAACATTCACAGGGAAGGCAATAACACTGAACAGCTGCGGAGTACGAAGATTCCAGCCTGGTGAAATGATCAACAAATGAGAACAATAATGTCACCAAAAACTATAGCTTGAACGAGCTCTTTGTACATCTACTGGCTAGTGACTCCACTGCCCTCAATCTAAAGTTCAGACTAACAAGTTAGAGGTCTCCAAATTCATGGTTAGTCGCTGTCCATTATCGTCACAGAATCCAAACATGAAAGTTAGTCAAGCTCATTCAACAAGGTGTCCCCCCTATCAGACACTGTATTAGAAGATTCCTCCGCTACTGTGCCCCTCCCTGGAGTTTCTCGCTGGAGCCACCGGTTGCAGCAGCACTAGCCAGGGGCACGCCTCCCAACTTTGCGGCGGAACCGGCTGGTCCTGGGGAGACAGTGGTGTTCCCATGTTGGGGAACCATGGCCTCGGTGGACACAGTCGATTGGCTTATCTGATGCTTCTGCAATGTTTCTGGGATCCGACCTTGTTGGGTATTACCAGTCAGGGAGTCTCCACTGGCTCTCTGCATATGTTGTTGGGCTCCAGTATCTTTCGCAGCATGGAGCTGTTGGAGCCTGTAATCAGTCTCGGGGCGGCGACAGACTTTTCTAAGGGGCACAATCTCCTGATTACAAAAGTAAAGTGGAAAAGAACTGTGAGATAATAGACCCACTGAATTGAAGATCAGAGTGATGGAACATTAACAACCCATAGCAGTGAGAAACAAGAAACTTAGACAAGATAGGGCACAAAGGACTTGACAATTCTTGCCCAGTCCATTGGCATACTGCTTATTATGTCTCAATGCTAAACATCTGAATCAATCACAATCTTACAAGGTCTACAACAAACCCCAGACAAATAGACTTAGGTCCCACTTAAATTCCTCTTGGTTCTCTCTGCCACCTCATCCTCGCTCCACGGGCACTGAACGTATTCTAAACCTCTTTTTACTTAAGGGCTACTGTAATAAGGCATACTACATCTCAGCCATCAATTGCTTAGGAACAGCACAAGGAGATCCTTGTCCTGACTAGGCCCGTCTTAGAGAAGATTCTTTAGAAATCGGGATTATAATGATTGACAATTGTGACTAATTCTGTCCTTAGAAATCTGTTTTAGACATGGCCTGTATTAGAACCTCCCAAACCAATGTGTTAACTATTGTAAGTATATGAAGGTACTACATGCAAGGTAGAATCAGTATGGGATCAAAGATTCTCACCTCAGACTCATCGTGATCATATCGAACCAAAAATCGGCACCGACAACCTCTAACATCATGTCTTCGCCTCTGTGCATCAAGGACATGGGCATCAAAATACAAAGCCTGCTCTTTACCTTCCTGGGACAGTCAAAAAAGGAGTTCCTAGCAAGTCAACCTAAAAGCTAAACACATCTCTTCAACCATTGGTTGGATCAGTTCAGCATAAATGCAACAAAACTAGAAATTCCAACCTGAAAACAAAGTATGAGATCTCCAGGAAGGACTGCAACGCACTCTGAAGGTTCACAAGGGAGAGACCGCTGTCTAACATGCTTACGGATATTAATCCACTCATCTTCATCCACTCCAAACCCAGAAAACCGGACTAGTACTTCCTAGAAAAGATTACACCAAAAGAAATAGGAAGGCAACAATAAATCAGATAGTTATTTAAGAGTATTTGCGATTACAAGAGCTGCACATTTACCGGATCATCAGTCTCCAAGTGTCTATGGGATAAAAAGTTTGCAACATCATACCTGAGGTTTTAAGAAAATAAAAAGGTTGATCAAATCTGGTCGAATCAATAAATAGGGAAATGAAGCTCCAGAGCTTCTAGATATTAAGAAGATATGCATACAAACCATGCGCCATCGCGAGAAGACTTAGCTTCAAACTCCATGATAGAAGTATCTGAAGGACCCCTTCCTGCACTTCCACCTGCCAAACAAAGTGAAATTACTTGACTTTAATATTACTGAAGAAAGAAAAAGGGACTTGTGTGAAGTCTTTGGAGATAAATGTGTTGAGTAATGGCAGAATTTTTGAGTCTCTTCTTCTATAGACTTCAATGGTTCCCTCAAGGTATCAGAAAATCTAGATAAAAGACTCATACATAGCTCTCTTATTTCGTAACTAAATACTTGGGGAAGGTTTGAAGCATGCATATAATGAGGTCAGAGTTATGCTGCATCATGATTCAAGACTTAGTGTCAAAGCTTATCAAGGACATCCCACAAGCAAGCTTGATAGCTAAATGTAAACAAGAGTCCAGCAGCAAAATTAACTGTACAAGTTTCAATCTAAATGACTAATCATCATATTCTGCATCTCTAAGGTAAGAAATTTGGAAGTATAATACCTTAAAGAAATTTTTTTTTTATTAGTAGTATAGGCAATTGGGTCAACTGCACTTACTCTATAATGGATATAATGTAAACTAGGAAAGTGAATGAACTAAAATGGGCCAACACCTTCAGTTCTACCTGCAGGAGCAGCCATTGGTGCAGCTACAGATGTAGCCACGGGTTGAGGCACATTTCTCACAGGATTTGAGTCAACCCGAAAAGTTGGAGAAGTTGTCAACTTTCCAGGGGGCTTTGTTGACTTTGCCCTAATAGCATAACGCTTGTTTTGAAACCAATTCCAAACCTGCGTTATACCAAATTAGAAAAAGATTAAAAAAGAAAAGAAAGAAAGAAACTTCCTTTGTTCCTAAGAAAACTCAGAAGTGATAAATCTGTCCTTACTTGCTTCATTTGCACTGGCATCCTCCCTTTCCTCTCTGGGGAGTTACTGTAAAAGTGTTAAAAATCTCATAAAGCTGATCAAATTTTCAAAAAAGAAAGGGAAGAAGAAATAAATAACTCATCTCCAGGGAGCTTGTTATATTTGGTTAAGTGATATACTTTTTCTATTCCTTAACAGGCCAAAATACCTGAACTTTTCTGCCAGAGCAACTAGAATCTCACGTGCTGGCATTGTGTTATTATGCTCTTGCAGAATAGCTTCCATCTCAACAACCTTGAAAAGGAAAAAGGAAATAACATCGTATCATTAATACTTTAAATTGCAAGAGCTATGGTCGATCAGATCCCTTCAGTACCACAGCAAGTTTTGTAATTAGAAGAAGTCACATCCTCATGCTTCCCACACTGCGTCCTCTTTGTGAACTTCCTTCCCCAGCATACATTATATATGGACTGATTTGATGGCATAAAAGTAGACAGATGGGAGATGCAGTATTTTATGGGATATTTACTCATGATATAGAAGTTTCTTGCACCTGGAACTAGTACAGGACGAAGTTGAATTTTGGCCCTTCAACCTAAGTATCCATGCACCTCCCTATGAAAACAATCCGTTTGAACATTTCCAAAAAACTGTTTTAGACCCCGATTCAAAAAATCTTACTCAGAGAGACTTATAACTTCAGCCTAGTTGATGGTTGGCTGATCAGAACAACCTTCAGCCAAACAAACGATTTAACAACCCAAACCTAAACTATATTCCCATCCTGAAACTAATCGGGCTGCCCAGCAACATAATGGGAAAATAAGAAGAAGAAGAAGAAGAAGAAGAAGAAGAACAGGAGGAGGAGGCCACATATAACAGTATTAACTGCCTCTAAATTTTCCAGCAGATCAACAGTCACCTAAACCATGTAGAAGAAAATAAGATCAGAGGAAAAAAATTCAACGGAGAAAATCAAATCAGATTGAATTAAGCAGAATGGCCGTGTAATTTCTCAGCCAGTGATTGCCGGGGAATGTGGTTCCCCACCTTCCTCACCGTCAATTTCTAATTTCACATTACTTCCTCGCCGCAGAAGGAGAATTTAATATGTCGTGGGGATAATCAGCAATGCACATGCAAACGACACTCAGTTTCAAATCGATGAATCCATCAGCTGATACAACAGGCAAAAAACTACGAACTGCGGGAACGGACATCCATTGAGCAAAAAAGGTAGAAAATCACGGTTCGGAGGGAACTCCGGAACCACGATGCAGAGAGAGGTCGCAGGCAGGAGACAGCGGGTGGGTGAGCCAGTGAGTTACCTCTTGGGCAGTGAATCGGAACGCGGGGGCTCCATTGCTGGGAGGTCGTCCCATGAGAGGCTTTCGATTTGTCGCCTCTCAGGTCAGCTCAGCCGTGTCCAGTCAGCAGAAAAATCGAAGCTTTTGGGCCGAAGTGCTACCCGCAATGCTGTGTTTATTATGCTGTCTGGATTTCGTGGGGGAGGGAGGAATCGCAGAATCCGAATTTCACCGCTTCATTTCACGGTCTGCATAATAATTTTATTACCATTATTATTATTATTATTTTACTTGAGAAAGAAATTTACTATTTATAATAATACCCTCACGAACACGAAGTAACCATACCATTGGAGCAATTTATGTTGTTTTTTTTTTCCCCTCTCTTTTTCTAAAAATCCTCTCTAAATTATGGCGGAAAATGAAATAATAAATTTCCACTTTTTTCTTATTTCATAGCGAAGTGATGATGTGAGAAGGAGAGGATGGATGAGGGGATGTCATGGAAGAATCTGCGGGCCTCCACAGCAGCCCACTCTTATGGGCCACAGTTGCAATTATTTTTGCCCCAGGTCTCATTTTGCAAATGGTCGGAGCCCAACCCAATTCATCTCGGGCTGTACGCTCGACTTGACTTTGAGAAGAAGAACCCAATAAATCTGCTTTGACGAAGGTAATTTTCCTGGAAAAAAAAAAGAGATAGAGAGAGAGTAAGGATAAATTACGACGCAAAGGGAAACTAGCAAGAAGATTCTAATATTCCGGGGAGGCGGCGGGCGACGGGCGGCGGCAGGAATTCGTGAGTAATGCCGGCGATTATCATATGATTAATATAATGAGATATAATGGAATGAATGTACGCAAATGGAAGGATCGGATCCGTACCCCAACTGTATAAGCAAAGCAAACAACAAGGCAAGGCAAGAGGCAAGCGAAGCCTCTTAATTGACGTGCGATTATGGATAACAAAATATTTCTAGAGAAAGCAAGCCGGTGGGGAAGTCGGTTCATATGGCACGTTGGAGAGTGCGAGAATGGTTAATCCTCCCAGACGTGCCCTCGAGTCCGAGTCGAATTTGGCATGGAAATGACGATACGGGGGGTTTCGAGGCCAAGAGAGGGGAGCCGGATGGGACCCAAAGTGAATGGAATTGCACCAGACATTGCTAGATGGAATATGCTTTTAGAATTTCTTGATTTGTCGGTTGAATTGCCTTCGAAAACCGAACACCTATCAGCAACATTAACTTAAGTCCGACCTTCCCTTCTCCAACTTACTAAGAAATTTAAGGGCCACTGTCTTTCTCGATCGGCCGGCCGAGTTGGATTAGCGATACGGCCTTAAATGGCGGGAGTTCACGGCAGAACTACGGCAAGTACCACATGAAATTGCCAATTAATATTATTCACACTTTTTAAAGGATACATATATATTTATTGTTCAAAAGAAAAGAAAGGAAGACTAATATGAAAGCAGAAGAGATTTTTATGTAATAATTATATCACGTCACATATATCAATATGTAAATACCCAATTAAGTAAATAAAAAAAAGTAACATTCCATTTATATGATATAATAACAATTGTCTATGAAAAAATTTTGTGAGTATTTTACCCACAAAATTAAAAAAAAAGAGAGAATAAAAAAGTGAATTCCTCCATTGTTTGGAGTTTGGAGATACAATTTACAAATAAACACCCGGGTTTATTTATTTATTTATTTTTATTTTTACTTTATGAATCACTTCTAATTTGGATTAATCCAAAGTTATTAAAATTACAAGTATGATGTATGTGGAAAAATAATAAGTTTAAATTGGCTGCAGGGAGAGCACAAATTTGCATCAAATTTCCTCCCTTTTTTTATTGAGCAAAGGAAGGGGAGCTTGCGCCCTTTATTCTAATTGTGAAAATAAGAATGATGAGCATAACTGTTCATGCAGATGCCCGACAGAGATATTGTTCATCTGACGCTCCGTAGGAAAATGGAAGTATCGGGAGGAAGAAACAGAGGAATCGAAAGAGGGAAAGTAGAACCAGAGATGGAGGGGGTGATGTGTAGGTTCCTGGTTCTTGGTGGTGCGTAGGTTCTGCACTGGTAAAAGCAGATGAACTAGCTCGGTACCATCATCTCCATCCGGAATCGAATGAAGAAAAATTGGGTGACTTCACCTGTCCTCTCCCTCATCCCACCATCCCTTTTATCTGTCGACCACTTTCATAGTCGAACAAATGTAAGAATGAATTTATGAGAGAGAGAGAGAGAGAGGATGCCATAATAAACGGTTGAAGAAGAGAGAAAGGTGAGCTCTCTACCCAAATTAAAGTGACAAATTACAGCATCCGACGTAATTTCTATTTCCTATTTTCTTATTTCAATTCTCATTCCCTTGCATTGGCATTATGCATTATTAGCCCTTCCCTCTCTCTCCCCCTCTCTCTCCCTCTCTCCCCTCTCCTCTCTTTCTCTCGTCTTCTTCAATTTGCCAATCTGCTCACAGCTCAGGAACATAAACGCGAAACCTTAGAGATTTCCGATCTCCCCATCTACGACGGTGTGCTTGTTTGTTGTCTTCTCTGTTCTGCTAAACCGATTTCCTTTTTTTCTTTCTCGATGAGTTAAATGGACAAATTTGAGATTTCTAGCTTATCATAGTTGATGTTATCGCAATCCCCGATGAACCCATTTCGTGGATTGTAATTAAGATGCTTAATTCTCTTCCTGACCTAGAAAATTTGCAGAAATACGGAAACTTTGAGGGTGCTGTCCCAGCACTTGGTCGTTGTGCGACTTGATAAAAGCTCTCAATCGGTTAATGCTAACAAGGTAACCTCTCTTCATCCTTGTCCATTCAATCCCTAAAAGGACCATCTTTGTGTAAGAACCGGAGAAGATGCGCAAAGTTTGTATTTTTGGGCCAATATTTGTCTGGGTCTATGCGGAGATGATCGTTCACATCTGTTGAAATCCGAGTACTCTGAAAATTAAGCTCTTCTCGAGGGAGAGAAGCCCTCCTTGCTTTGATCGTCCTCCAAAAGAGTGAACCTTGTTTGTTGATTCTCATTTGGGATTTCGTGGCTGTTTAATTCGAGCGTTTGACTTGCTTAATTGGGTTGCATCTCTCGCAAAGTTTCATTCACCCGATGGTTTTGAATGTAAGGGATCATGCTTTTGCTAGACTGAAAAGGGTTGCGTCTGTTGATCGCATTTGCTACTTGTTCTTCCACGTTGTGCTTAAATGGTCCTTCTAGATAATTACTCAAGTAGAGTTTTCCCATTTGGATGGTGAAGATTCTGATAAGCTCATGACCTAGATGGATTTATCTTTGCCATGCTGTTTCCTTTTGATTTAGGATTCAGGATCTTCAAGACCTTGCTTGGAAGGATTTCTGTGATTTTGTATTCAGTTGAAATATGGATGACTTATACACAAGCTGCTCATATAATGGATACACTAACATCTGACCTTGTGTGAGTTTGTTGTTATATTTTCATGCTAAATTGGTTCTTAGTGTTGGAGCGTGATTATATTATGAATAAGAAGTTTCAGGGTGTTGGGAGTGTTTCAAAATTTTGCACCTTCAGCAACATTTTTTTATATTGAGCTCTGAATGTATACCAGCTCAGAGGAAAGAAAATCAAATTGATGCTAAGATAGTTTATACTCTGACAGCTAGCTTGCTGTATGTGGCAGGGTACAGCCAAATTAAGCCAGGAACTTGTCTGAAGATAGGCAGATAGCGAAACAAAACTGCCACATTCTGTCCTTATCTGACTAATATATGATTACTGGATGGAATCTGTCTGTAAATCTGAAGTATGTTTATGAGTATGTCATAGGTTTTAGAGAACTTGAGGGTCACATTTATCAATGTAAACATCCTTTCTTGTATGTGGATAGGCATGTGAAAGTTGATCTTTCTTCCACTCTATGATCACAAAACATTAGTAGCGGATGTTAATTGAAATGATTCATCCAAAAAAAAGGGAAACAAAGAAAGAAAGATGTTAATTGAAATGGACCAGTGATGAGAATCCCCAAAATTTACTATGCCAATGTCCATTAATTTGGTATTCTTCTCTATTATCTAATCTATGGCTAATTATGTTATTGCATTGTGGCTTCCATGTTTGATGGTCCCATAGAAGGAATACTTGCAGTGCTAAATATCAGTCACGATGGACCTGAGGAACATGCCTTTTAATAGGCAGTGCATTGATGGAGAAATGGAAATAGACAGCCAGAGCTATGTCACCCAGGAGCCCCATGTCTTCTTTGGACCCACAACAAGCGTTCATCACCCCAACATACCATTTGGAAATGCCGATAGCAATGTTGATCCTTATCACTTGCCCAACAATTATGACAATTTTGTGCCTTATGGGATGGCACACTTAAACAGTTTTCATGCTCCACGTGCAAGTTTTGATTTGGGTGCTTCTTATGTTCCCAGAATGCCCCCTCATCCTGTAAACTATAGTCCTGCTCCTCAAATCTCATCGTATGGGAACTATATAGTACATGGAGGAGCCTATCAGGATTATGGAAGAAACCACTTTATAGATGGTGCTGGATGCTCTCACAAGACGAAGACCATTGAAAGCCTGACTGAGAATAATTACTGCTCTAACACCTCTACAAGTACAGGCACTTATTTTATGGGCTCCATAGATACAAGGCATTCCAGTGAAGCCAGGTTGAGGCACTCTTCCACATCTTATGGGCTCCCTCGCTATGGAGAAGATGGTGCAACTGCTTTGGATGAGAGGTCCAGTGGAAGTGTCAGAGTTAGCTCAGATGTTTCTGGAGTAAATTCTGCTCATCATCCACATAATTATGGTAATTCTTTAGCCCAGGGGAGTTATACTAGTGGCCAGTCCTTTCTACAGAGGGGTCCTCTCCGGTCCAACCAACCATCGAGCAGCAATTCTATTGATGGGGGTGCCCTATGTTGGAGTCCTCCACCTCCTGTCATGCCCCTCATGCATGGTAAGTTCTTTCCTTTTCATTTCTCACTTTCTATCTCATCCCATTATCTCTCGTCAGAGTAAAATGGCCAATTCTGGTTAGACTGTGGAGAGTTTCCTGGAAATTTGCATAGTCAGTTATATTTTTGTGATGGGATAGTATTTACCACTCCCAAAAAAGTTGTTATGGTTAAACAAGTGTAGTCAGGCATGGTGAAACATCTCTAATTGACTCATGCACAATCGATAGCATCTTCATGGCTATGCACATGGAATTTGTTAAGTCACCTAAAATTTACCTGGGTATAATGGCTTATAAACTGCCCGTATGCCTGTGAATGAGCTGTATTTGTGTCTTTAGTTCATTCATTAACAGTGAACAAAACATAAAGATTAATGTCAAATTGTCAGATTTTCTTTTAATTTACCTCCTGCAAGAAAAATAATAGGCTCGCTTTCTTTCTTTCAGCAAGCAATAATAATGGCATTTCCCTGGAAATTGGGAGCCATGGTGTTCAGCGACCTCTTGAGGCGACTGGGTCTAGAAGTTCAACCAATTTCCTCCATTTCCCATACTCTAATGCTCAGCATTACAGTTTTCCTTATCCATCTCCTGCTGTGCATGGGAGTAGGGCCAGCAATGGAAATATAGGATTTCATCCTCAAGCCCCAGCACCATCCCACAGAGCTCCATCTCGCAGTGTCTCTCATCCTGGCCCATTTCAACCAACTGGATTCAGGATACAGTGGCCCCATAATGCAGGAGTTATTCCTGAGTCTACACACTCAAGACTCCATAATGGGCCCAACTTGAGAGTTTCGGCTGTTGATGTAAAAATATATTCACCTAAAATTACTTTGTCAAGTTTCAATAATCACCTTTCTTATCTCATGTTCTCATTATTGGTTCATCTTTCTTTCCAGGAAGTTGCAATAATAGATTATGGTGAGGCTCATGGAGTAGGGAACTATGATCATCATAGGGACATGCGGTTGGATATAGAGGATATGTCATATGAGGTTAGTCCAAGTAATCCTGTGTACACTTCAGGGTGAATTTGATTTTAGCCACTTGATCATGGAGTTTTGAGTGACACTAATATACAAATTCATTTTGGATGGCAAAATGGAACTCTTTTACTGCAGGAGCTGCTTGCTCTGGGAGAATTGATCGGAAATGTAAATACTGGGCTGCCTGAAGAGACAATTGATAGTCAGCTGAAGACCAGAAAATGGGCTTCTTCCCTTTTCATCAACTTGGAAGAATTACCTTGTGAGGATCATGATACTGCCTCTTGCATCATATGCCAGGTAAAACAGGCTCTTTATGTTGAATCAGTCAAGCTGTTTGTTTTCCTTGACTTGAAAAATTCAGAAAATAATGAATCTAAGTAACAAGCAACATATTGTATGACATATTTTTTGAGAGGGGACAAAGGAATTTAAACACTTTCTCAAGCTTGAAAAGAGAACTGGATCAGATCAAGGTTTAACAGAGAACTGGATCATATCTTCCTTGGTTTTGCACAATAAATATGCCTCTTTGGATGCGAATACTTTCAGAATAACTCTTTTATGTTATGCTCACAGGATGCTTATGAGGACCGTGACAGGATAGGAACTCTTGACTGCGGGCATGAGTACCATGCGGAGTGCTTGAAGAAGTGGCTTCTGGTGAAGAACATTTGCCCAGTTTGCAAATCCGAAGCCTTGCCTGGAAAGAGGAAGGATTTATAGTGCAAAATGGAAGCTTTAATTGTCTCCTTCATACACCCGCCCCCCAACCAAAAGAACAATTTTCCTTCTCTCCGGCTTTCCTCCTTTTGCTGATTGATGGATGAAGAATATTATACTCTTTTTTCTGGGATGTTTGTAATGTAAAAAATTGTCTAAAGCTGTACTTGTAGATGTACATGTTCTGCTAACTATTCATTTGTTGGCTTTCATGAACTTAGGATCCCATTGCCATGTCCATTGGTTGAACTCTGTACAGACTACTTTCACAATTGTCTGTCAGTCATGTTAATGTACTTGGGTTTTATCCTTCATTTCATTTGTTCCTCGTCATGCTTTATGAGTACGAGATATCAGGAAATGTAACGGAATTCTGGTCCCCACGGGTTGCAATTTGTATATGAGGTTGCGTGTCGACTATCCTTGGTTATGTCTCTTGAGCCATGATAAGATTCCACTTTGGAAACTGCAGTTTCTTGTCGGGAAAACTCTATTAGTTCACGGGGCCTGGCTTTGCCTCTATTATCTCCATCGCATTTTGCTGTGCATCTTTCTGATCTCCCTCTGTCTGCATCTATTGTCTCCATCATCACTCATGGACTGTGCTGTGCATCAAATTTTCATGCTTTAGTAGGTGATATGAGTTGCGTGCAGCTCTTACCGAATTTCAATGGATCAAGTTCAATAACCGTAAAATCATGATAGGTGATAAATTAGGACTTTTTTTCCTCTGTTTCACTTCAGATTGAAGGATAAGAGATATTGGGCTTCCATCAACCAAATGATGCCGGATCCAAATGATTTAATTGAATACAATTTCCTGAACTAGTCTGAAGACATAATTTCCTTATCGTTGGATCAATCCAATACAACAGTGACGAGCAGCAAAGAAATGAAAAACATACAGGCTCAAAGGAGCAAGCCAAAATACCAATGTGGATGCAAAACCAGAAACTGGAATCCTAAGAACACCCAATTTGTCATCTAGAGTTGAAACACAGTCCAACTGAGATACTGAACATCCCAAGACGTGTTGAAAAGCACCGACATTTGCTTTCCAACTAAAAAGGTGCAACTTTTCTTCTTTGAATGTAAGACTGGGCTCCTCAAGAAGAGCAGCAGCCGGCTTTGTTCACAGATGACACATCATCCTTGGATACAGCGTTGATGGTCTGTCCCTTAGGAAGCACAGCAGCGTCATCTGCAGCATCAAGAGCTTTTTGACTGACAACATGGTATATTTGGGTAAGAACTTCAGTGAAGGCATTCTCGACATTCATCGACTCTAGAGCAGATGTCTCCATGAAGAGGGTGCTCTCTCTTTCTGCAAAGGCTGTTGCATCATCAGTAGAGACAGCACGAAGGTGTCTTAGATCGGCCTTATTCTCCTTCAACCATTGCTCCACATTCTCAAACATGACATTCTGGGTCACATCGTAGACAAGCAAGGCACCGACAGCTCCTCAGTAGTATGCCCTAGTGATCGCTCAATATCTTCATTAAAGATGACAAATACAAGTGAGCATAGAATGATCTGCAAATGATTGAAACTAACCTTGATATAGTTGTATCAACGGAAGCTGCAATCAGCTGACATAGGCAAACGGCTTTAACTTATGCTGGCAGACATTTCAGGCTCTTCACATACTAAAAATTTCCAATCCGAACTAACACACACCCACTTGACCTTCTCAAGGATTTCTCATTTCATCTTTTCACTCTTTAACAACTTGGCCTCCATCTCATCCCACAAGATCCATTTCCAGAACAGCAATCCGGCTCTTCATAACCTGAGCTATGACCAAAACAAATCCGAATCAACTCCCTGCCTAGAGAATAAAAATTATAAGGGTCTAAGTAAGCTAGTTCAATCATCATAAAAGATCCAGTATTGACTAAACAACAATAACATCTCCTGTTCAGCTCCACTCCACAGAATTGAGATTCAGAAGAAAGCTTTCCCCACTATACAGCCTTTCTGTGTGATTGCCACAAGTTAGTTCACACTGACAGATCCTCGTCACACAAACTCATGGAACAGTAAAGAATAAAAATTCCTCCATGTTCAAGCACTTAAAGGAAAAAAAATCTCCTTAGATCGCCTACTCATGAAATCCTGGAAAGACAACTCCATCTCCGCAAGCAATCACGTCACAGGGCGCCCGAATCTCGCATTTCTGGAAGCCAAAAAATGCAGCAAATGGAGGCGTATAAAGACTAGAAGAAGCAGAGACGTGCAACGAGGAGGGGAATGTGAGACCTCTCTCGGCCGGCGGTACCCCAAATCTGGGCCTTGATGATCTTATCGTCGACGCGGATGCTCCTAGTGGCTAATTCGACTCCGATTGTGGATTTCGACTCCAAGCTAAACTCATTCCGCGTGAACCTGGAGAGCAGGTTCGATTTGCCCACTCCGGAGTCTCCTATGAGAACGACTTTGAACAGGCAATCATAATCGTCGTCCGCTCTGTACCCGCCCGTCATTGACTAGGGTTCCCACAAGCTCAACTCTCAATCTCAAGTCCGGATTTTGGGGAGCAGCGAACGAAGGGCGTAAGCTGCCAGACTTTGCTTCGATTCGATCACCAGTTCGAAGCTCCGAGAGGAAGCAAATGAGCAGATTTAAAAACAAACTCAGAGACGACAGAGAGCGCCGAAGCTATGAATAAGGCCCTGCTGGTGTTGTGTTGTCGTTGCAGAAATATCACAGCTTGAGGTTTGTGGGCCATTTATGCGCTTTCAAATGGGCTTTTATGGTGGAGATGCCTATTGGGCTATTATTACATCTAATTTGATGAAGAGCATACTCAAAAATAGCTTTTTTAAATAAATTTTATATTAATGATATTTAACATTATTATAATTAAGTAATACATTAAATATAATATTATATAATTTAAAACTCGCAATTAATTCCTATTTGGGGGGCTTTTTTATCCTTTCCGACCCTTAGATCCAACATTCGTCCATGCTCACTAAAATTAACCGGTAAATAATAACTACTTTACTTGCAGGGAAAAAAAAATTAAAATGTCTTCCCTGGAAAAAACATTTTATCATTTTTATAGCTGAATTTTTTATTGTAATTAAATAGCATACAAAGTCTCCTTTTTTTACCACATACAATCTCCAAACGAATCGGGACACACATACAAATTAGTTTATAATCAAGTTGAGATGTCTTAGGAAACTTTTCATTCACCTTACTGATCTTGAATTTAACCTTTAAATTACATATTTTAAAGAAGTAATAAAATAACTATTAATTTAACTGTAAGCTAGTAATCACAATTAATGTCAATGTGATCTGTGGAGTGATTAACCGCCACGTGGGCGATCTTCACCCCAACCCCACACCCCCGCCCGGCAACCCAATTTACTGGGTATGGTATGTAGAGTCGGCTCCATTTCGGTCGCTCTCTGCCTTGGTGCTTGCTATACTCGATCTTTCTTTGCTGACTTGACTTGTAATATGGAGGAGGATAACGGGGGGAGTCAGCCCGTCACCGCCGATTTCACCTCCGATGAGGCCTATTTCTCCGGATTTAGCAACACCTTCTCGTCGGAGGCGATCCCCGGGTCTCTTCCTCAAGGCCAGAATAGTCCCCTCCATTGCCCGCACGGCCTATACGCCGAGCAGATTTCCGGCACCTCCTTCACCTCCCCTCGGGAGCTTAACCGACGCACGTAAGTTTTACCATCCCTACTTGCATATCGGAGGATATCGTTGCTTGCTGTGTTATCTTCCTTCGATAGCTGGCTGCAAACTTGTTGCTTGATTGATGCGCAGCTGGTTCTACCGCATCAAGCCTTCTGTTACTCATGAGCCGTTCAAGCCTCGAGTTCCTGCTCACAGTAAGCTCTTAAGCGAGTTCAATCAATCCAACAGTTCTGCTACTCCCACTCAGCTGCGCTGGAAGCCGGTGGAGATTCCCGATTCTCCTACGGATTTTGTCGATGGTCTATTCACAATCTGTGGCGCCGGAAGTTCATTTCTACGGCACGGTTTTGCCATTCACATGTAACTCGAATTCCATGATCAGTTCACCAAATTGAGATATTTTAAATACTTCTTCAACCCCAATGATTTCTTCCACATATCAATTTGCCCTTCAGGTATACGGCCAATAAATCAATGGAGAAATGTGCTTTCTGCAACGCTGACGGAGACTTCTTAATTGTCCCACAGAAAGGGAGTGAGTGACAGTCACGCTCCCAGTTTTCTCTGTTTCAACTGATGGTACACTGTCACGATGATGAAATAATTGAGGAAGTTAAATCCTGCAGATCCCTGACAGTATCATGAACAGATGAAAATGATGAGAAACATTTTAGACTAAATTGTATTAAATAGGATCTTCAATTTTCAATTATTGAACACGAAAATAGAGAAAGATATATTATGATTTTGGCACTTACATTTGAATGAGCTTTCCGATTAATAATAAAAAAAATTAATATCTGAGTGTTGGCTCTACAGTCATTATCATTCTAGGTAACATAGAACTGATAAATTGTTGTAGTAGTTGCTGTTACTATTCTTGGAGTGATGGTCCATGGAAGTCTTACACTTTGAAACTGTTTCATAGGGTTGTGGATCGCTACAGAATGTGGAAGACTGCAAGTGTGTCCTGGTGAAATTGTTGTTTTACCACAAGGATTTCGCTTTGCCATTGACCTTCCAGATGGTCCATCACGTGGTTATGTTGCTGAGATCTTTGGTACTCATTTTCAGATT
Source organism: Sonneratia caseolaris (assembly GCA_900006705.1). Lineage (NCBI taxonomy): Eukaryota > Viridiplantae > Streptophyta > Magnoliopsida > Myrtales > Lythraceae > Sonneratia > Sonneratia caseolaris. The sequence continues at coordinate 2,474,113 of CXYZ01003051.1, forward strand.
CCTGATCTAGGTCCTATAGGTATTCTACATTCTCTGTTGCTCGATATTATTTGCCAGACTTCACTGCTGCAATAAAACTGTCATTAAAAATGCAGTCTTAATCTTCTCCAGGTGCTAATGGTCTCGCTGCGCCTAGGCATTTTCTGGTTCCACGGGCCTGGTTTGAAGAGGGAAACCATCCAGGGTACCGTATTATACAAAAGTTTGGCGGAGAACTATTTACAGCCAAGCAGGATTTCTCTCCTTTCAATGTTGTTTCTTGGCATGGAAATTATGTTCCATATAAGGTGTCTCCTGAAAACATTTCAATCAGATCAGACCAGATTTCCTCCTCTTTATTCAAGTCTCTAGTTCACATTCAGATTGTGTTTGGATTTCAAGGCACGGCTATATTAAGTGATTTATTGTAACAACATTTGTTTCCTATTGTGCACAGTATGATCTAAACAAGTTCTGCCCCTATAACACAGTCTTGTTTGATCACAGCGATCCATCCATCAATACTGGTATGTACTTTCAAGTTTCATGTCGAGTGGTAAACTATGTAATTGAAGGTCATTTATGCTGACTATGTAGTTACTTTTGTTATGCAATTTACTGCACAGTATTGACTGCCCCTACTGAGAAGCATGGGGTTGCTTTGCTCGATTTTGTTATATTTCCTCCAAGGTGGTTGGTCGCAGAGCATACATTTCGGCCCGCATATTACCACCGCAATTGCATGAGTGAATTTATGGGCCTGATTCACGGTGGATATGAGGTAAATGGTTTCTTTATAGCTTCGCTTCTGCTACTTCTATAAATAACAGACCTGTTATCGAAGCAACCTTGCCAAGCTGCTAATTTTCCTCGCTTGCGGTCTGTTTGGAGATACAAATTCTATGTGCTCTTTCCTCTCTGATTTATTCGTCTCAATGTTCTTTTTCAGGCAAAGGCTGATGGGTTTCTTCCCGGTGGTGCTAGCCTTCACATCTGCATGACTCCACATGGTCCTGATACTAAGACCTATGAGGTACAACTATTGCAAATAAACTTAGTCAGTAGCACAAGAAGTTGGTTATTTCTCATTTCTCAATGTTTTCAGTTTCAATACTCATTTAAGTTTAGAATTTTCATTTTTGAACTTTAGTCGGAGGGGTAGGTCACTTGGAACTTTACTTGCCTCAAAATTATCGAAAAGCACCATGCCTGAGCTGATTCATTGATGTTCAGACTTTGGTTGGAAAGGTCATCCATTGCTACTTCTGCACAGGACTTCTAGATTCCAGTACTCTGGACAAAATTTTGATAGACTGATTGGTATGCTGAGGGCAACTAATGTTATTGCACATTGTTTCACAGGCAACAATTGCTCAGGGAAATGAGGCAGGGCCGCACAAGCTCACTGATACCATGGCCTTCATGTTTGAGTCATGCCTAATCCCTCGAGTCTGTCACTGGGCTCTAGATTCGCCCGCCATTGATCCTGATTACTACAAGTGCTGGATCGGTCTCAGGTCCCACTTTTCGGCCGGAGGAATGATGGATCAGATCGAAGCTGCATGAAACCACTCCCCATTGATGAAGATCCAGTGTATTTTTATGAAAACAGGTGAAGTTTGAAAAGAAAGAGTAGAAATGATGGTATATAGTCTGACATGCGTGTGCATATGCTAATGTACGATAAAGTTGAATGGAGCTTTGAAGTGTTCCCATTTTTTTTCTTAATCTTGGTTGAAGAAGAGGCATCTTTATATAATATATGTATAGCCTTCTCTTCAAAGAAATTGTTCCTATCTGGGTTGAATCTTCTCCCATTTAGTGCAAGATTTTACCATTCGAGTATCGGTCCAATATCACATTGAAGCACAGTGCGGATAACAGTAGTAGTACTAGTAGATTATGTGGGTATGGTGCAATCGCAGGTGAGATTGTTGTGATGGGTTCTCTGCCCCCTCAAACACTCATTGTTAGTATGAACAATCCAAAGTCCAAATTCCATTCTGCAACTGAGCCCTTCGGTTCTTTCCAATCCATTCTTGAACGTGCATGATTTAGAGGTGACAGGCAAAATTGAGTTCCGTGAACAACCTTAGCATTACCAAGGCAATCTCTCGAGGCTTACTGATCAATCCCCCTGCAACAGCGGCCATCCATCCCCGTGCAATCACACCGTTAACCCGGCAGCAAGGGCAGTAAATGCCGGTCGATCCAGCAGTGATATCCTGTGATTACCAGGATCATACCGCACAAAACCCGGGATACTGAAAAGCTGGAATGGGCCGACATACTGCAACTGAATTGGGCTTTTCTTTGGGAGATCTATGCAGATATATGGATGGATGGACACTCACGAGCGGTGTCGCTGGGCTGCCGGAACTTCTGATACCCTTTGGGATTAGGAGGCAAAAATATCTGCCGGGTGAAATGTCGAGGGTGAGAATAGCCTTGCCCACGCGATTCGTTTCGGTAAGGGGTTTGTGGAACTAGTTTCGGTTTCGGTTTCGGTCGAACACTTCCGCGCCACCTCAACCTCAAGATCGATCTACGACATGATTTCAAGCCCGTCCCACAAGGTCCATAGCTAAAATATATTCCTACACTATTATTAGAAACAGTCACCGATGAGCCGTGATGTGATCCCACGCCCCCCCC
>CXYZ01003051.1:2477045-2490869 GCA_900006705.1 Sonneratia caseolaris
CCCCAATCCCCACGTAATGAGTTGAAAATTGAGGGCGGGCGCAGAGGGTGGATAAGAAATCTGAAGGGAGGCGCAGATAGCTACGTGACAAGATCTGGGAGGTGTCGTTGACCCTCGACTCGGAGGACACCCACACCATTTTGAGATGCAGATTTGTCTAGAATATACTGCATAAACCATACTCTTCTTCTTCTTCTTCTTTTTAATAATCTTTGGAGACCAAATCTCTTGCTTATTATCATCATTATTATAGCAACTGCATCATTATTAATTTATGATAATATTACCCGCACACAATACTTTTACTTTTTTTTTTAATATCAATAATATCCAATAGTATAATAATTAACTAATATATCAAATAATATATTACATAATTTAAATATCATTAATTAAATTTCACACACCAAACCTTACCAAATCTAATCACTAAATTTTAGTTTCCGGAGGCTACCCACTGCCCCTTTTCTCTGTTTCATTTTTCCCTTTTCCAGAAGAGAAAAAAAAAGGACAAATTATGCCCTCTGTCGGTGTGTGTGTGTGTTTGTTTTGTCTCAAAATAATAATAATAATAATAATAATAATAATAATGAATCGCCCACTTGGAATAAAACAATTATCTACACTCTCTTGTGCACGAGAGTACTGGAAAAATGTAATTTGATAACCTTCATTGGCAATCTATTTCTCATATATATTAATAAATTTTAACTAATCCAAATTTAAGCATTTTTCTCACCTTAAACTTTCTTTACTTAAATGATTTAAATTGAATGGTCACCTATGGAAAAAAAAAGTTTTATTCTCCAATTAACTCATTTTTGTAGATTTTAATTAGTTGGTGTTCGAGTCGTGCCTTGCTCCTGAACCTGAGTCAAGTGCAAGATTTGCTTTCCCTTTTATGGGCAGGGCAGTCTCTGAAAGGACATGGTGATCCAATCTATTCCGATTTGACCGCATAAAAGAATTGAGTTTCTTGTATTGATCCAAGCATCCAAGATTTCCCCCTTTAGAAGGAAACTCAACTTTTCTTTTCTTTTCTTTTTATAACGCTGAAGCATCCGAATCTGAAAAGGCAGAGACGGGAAGGTGTCTTTGGTTTGAGAATCCACCCGACATAAACCAAAGAGTCTATTCAATACCTCCGAGAAGATCAGCAGAATGCTCCGAGTCATTTGGTGGATGATGAATGAAAAAGTACTCTTGTTTATGAGCGAAATGTCTCAAGAGGTACGCAGATCATCGAATCACGTATAGTTGAGGATGATCGGTTAGTCAGAGCAGACATGGCTGTGACTCTCCATGGCTGCTTACACATGATCGTTCCAACCGACAGGCTTCAAACAGGACTCGTCCCCATCTTGCGACTCAGGCTCGGTTCGATGGCTGACATGAAGGAGGAGGGAGCATCAACTCGCTTTAATGGAGTCATCTTGGCATAAAACACAATCTAATGTTTCTTTTTCTGTCCTCCGGAGAGATTACCAATTTACCATGCTTTAAATTTTAAAAAAAAAAAGTCAACGAGTTGCAGAAAACAAACTCTGCTTCTCACACGGCTTAGCCGCTGCTTATGGAGGAGGAGCTATCGCCTTCCTCTCCCAACCATACACTAAAAACACCAAGGAGACATTTTTATAACCCCCAAAACCATCTCCTCCTCCTCCTCCTCCTCCTTACATGTCTCTCATCTTTGCGTCATAAATACCATTTCTCATCTCACTCCCCCTGATCGCCATGGCCATGAAAGTCCCGTCATTTCTCCTTCCTCTCCTCCTCCTGTTGTCTGCCACCGTTGTCCACTCTCGCCGCCCTGTCCTCGAATCCCAGCCTTATGATCCAGTATCCGATGGAGTCACCTCTCACGGTCTGCAGTACCCACCCTTTCTGCAACTTCTCAGGCCTGCCTCCATTTCCTCCTCGGACTCCTGTGAGGAGACCTATGGGTTCATGCCCTGCACCTCTACATGGACCGGCAACCTTTTTCTGATAATAGTGTACGGCTATCTGATGTACTTGGCGGCGATGTTTCTGTCTAACGGAAGCGAGCTTCTGCTGGAGATTATGGGGCCTGGGATCGTTGGCGGGCTCTTCCTCCCCATGCTCGGTGCCCTCCCCGATGCTATGCTCATCCTTGGTACATGAGAAGTTTCCATTTACCTTTGAGATCGCTTTAGTTAATCTTCCCCGCAAATGCAGATTCTCTGAGCGAGTTCCCCCGATTTTCCATTCCAACAATACCCCATTTTGCGAAATTCCATTATTAGGAACTGACCATGAAAAGTTGCAACCTTTTGGAAATTCGAATACTTTGAGGATTGGGTAATCATGAAAAATTCGATTGCTTATCAATTAGAAGATCCATCCTTTTCGTTAAGAGGAGGGAGAGAGAGAGAGAGAGAGAGAATTCGAGGGGAAGGAAGGCGAGTATTGTTCCTTGTTGATTTCTCAGGCATACAATTGTCGGTATGTACTCTGGTTCTTCCTAACTGTCAACTAACCGGAGGAGTCTATTACAATCTTCTCCCTATTCTCATTGTTCTTTTACAATCTCATCCCTCTAAGCTTTTTCTTCCATTACACTCAAGTCCTTTGCTCGTAACGAAGTGACAGCATCACAGGCGGGACCTTTTTTTTTCATCACAATTGCCCAAAAGGAAAATGATGTCTTCTGTTCGGCCATTAATTTGCTAAAAAAAAACAAAGAAAAACAAGCAGAAAAAAATGCTGTCTTTCCTCTTCCCTCTAGTTTGATTCCATATCAGTCATTAAGGAATGAGAATTTTTAGACGTTGTCAGCAAATGATGTTTACAAGCGAGCATCAATTTACCAATCCGACTTTATCTGAAAATTTTTCTACTGAAAGCTACAGTCCTTGAAGCGGACCTTCAGGTTAATGGTATGTGGAGGTACTTTGCAGGGGGGGCCCACTGGGGAGACTTGGTGACTGTCGAAGTCTTGATTCTCGTTCCCCTTCCTTGAATCATAGGATACATCTCTTCTAATCCAAACCCCGCTGAATCTGTAGAATTTTTTGCCTTCTGTCTCCCTAGTTGTTCCTGTTAGCACTCCCGTCATTTTTCTGGCACAGAAAAATGATTCCTTGTGAGAGTTTGATTCCACAAATAATAGGGATTGGAGTGGTGATAAATAAACTCTAAAACGATTTTTTTTTTAAATTTCCTGCAGTATCCGGTCTTTCTGGAAGCAAGGAGACTGCACAAAGCCAAGTCTCCGTGGGTATGGGCTTGTTAGCAGGATCAACTGTCATGCTCATTAGTGTCATATGGGGATGTTGTGTGGTTTTGGGAAAATGTGATATCGAAGACTCTGGGGCAGTGGATAAACAGGACACCAGAGGATTGAGCTTAACAGGTAATGCTGCCTCTTTTATGCAATTTTTGTGCAATAATACAGTGATACTCCAATCAATGGAGAATGTGTAGCTGCATATGCTGTTTATGGATCATGTAGTATGATGACTGGGGTTGACTGGTCCGGAATGAACAAAGTTTGACAACTATGGGCCAAACTCTCTGATATATTTTCACTATAAATGGTTAGATAAAGGATTTGAAGGTTGACAGCTTGTTTCTATGCTTGCAGGTTCTGGAATTAGCACTGATATATGGACAAGCTATGCTGCTAGGATCATGGTTATATCAGTCGTACCATTTGTCATAGTTCAAATGCCTCAGATCCTAGGTTCAAGTTCCGGAAGGCACTTAGCTGTCTTAATTGCTCTTATCTTCTCCCTCTTGCTGCTAGTTGCTTATTGTCTCTATCAGGTAACTGTCCCTTCTCTGCAACTTGCTGTATCGATTGTTAAACCCCTTTTGTTCATCTCATAAAATACTTATGTAACAGATATCTATTCAGCTGCATCTGCTGGATCAGGAGATCTTTAGCTATTTTAACAAAGGGAAATTCATAAACCCAATGACAGGTTTTCCAGCCTTGGATTCAGAGGCGAAAACTTGCCTATGTGGAGCACAAGCATGTTATATTTGGATTCTTAAGACATATAAGGAAACGTGCTCTGGGAAAGCTTCTCACAGATGATGGTGAACTTGACAAGGAAGTGGTGGAAAAGTCAGTTGTCCTTCATAACTTCTAGTTTCTTTACTGCTGAAGAAATTCGTCTTCTAACTGTGTCCAGGAAACTGTTGCAGGCTTTTTAGGGCGATTGATGAGAATGGTGATGGATATCTGAATGCTTCAGAACTAAGGGCACTTGTCGTGGGCATCCAGTTCGAAGAACTTAGTTTGGACGAGGAAGATGCTCTAACTAAGATAATGAAAGATTTTGATACCTCTAATGACTGTCAACTTGATATACATGAGTTTGTGGAGGGGATCTCAAGATGGCTCAACAGGGCAAAATTTTGCGGGGCTGCTTCCACTATGAAGAATTTGGGCACAATGAAGTTTCTTGACTTCGTACACCATGTAAGTTGCCCTATAAGATTCTTCTCATGTCAAAGAATATTATGGGACTTTGATGCGCTTCTTGCGAATTACTCTGCAGCAAACAAAAATGGAGCATCAGCAGTTGAGAATGGAGGATCAAAGCGATGAAGCTGTTGAAGGAGTTGAGAACCCCAAGTGGACAGCGTTAAAAGCTGTTCTCTTACTGATTCTTGGAACTGTTGTTGCTGCCATTTTCGCCGATCCTCTTGTAGACGCGGTCGATAATTTCTCTGATGCCACAAGCATCCCGACTTTTTTCATCTCTTTCATCGCGCTGCCCTTGGCGACAAACTCCAGTGAAGCTGTATCAGCAATCATATTCGCAAGCCGCAAAAGGCAGAGAATGTCCTCCCTTACATTTTCCGAGGTATGCTCTCTAAAAGACTCTTGCCTTTAATCCAATCCCTAGAAGATTGTTCCCATCGGCAATCAGCATCTTCTAGCAATCTACTAGCTGTGGCTGACTCAGTCTTAAAGAAAAAAGCCCTTTCTCTGGTGCTTGTGAATAACTATTTAATGTACTTCTGCAAAATTTTCTGATTTCTGAGCTCCTGCTCTGCAGCTATACGGGGCAGTGACGATGAATAATCTGCTCTGCTTATCGGTTTTCTTGGCTCTCGTCTACATTAGAGGGCTGACATGGGACTTCTCAGCAGAAGTACTGATCATTCTGATAATCTGCATCCTGATGGGAACCCTTGCGAGTTTCCGGACCACATTTCCCCTGTGGACATCTCTCATTGCCTTTGCTATGTATCCCTTTTCCTTAGCACTAGTCTACGTTCTTGATTATGTTCTAGGCTGGTCATAAATTACGCGTGGAGGCTCTCTTCAGCGACTTATTTTTCTTTTACCTTCCAGTTTTACTACAAACTGTTATTGGGTGCTTTGGCCTCTTGGCCTTCTGATTTCTATATTCGCTCATTGGCATTGACCAGGGCCACAGGAAAGGTCCTGCCTTGGATTTTTCATTGACTAGGATAGATCTGATGTGCCCTGATGACTGACTGGAAAGCTCTGTACATCTGATTGATCCTTAAGTTTCTGTATGTCTAATGCATCGATCAATAAGATTGCTCCTATTTGGTTTCAACAAACGTTGTCCTCAGGCTTCCGCATTTTTATTTTCTTTCCAGCAACTGCTTCGAGTACTGAGGAAGTTCACTTCTCAGCTGTTAGTTGATGGCAACATTAGAAACAGAGTCTATTTTAACTTTGTATGTGTTATCCATCATTATTTTCATGTTTTACTGCATCAATGTCCGTAGTACATCTGTGATCCTTCTTCGAAGTTTTCCCTTTTCATCTGTATGCTCCTTTGTGAAAGGACTTTCACATTTGCAGCTGTTGGGATACACTTGCATACATTTCATGAATGAATGAGTGGGTCATTTAACCTGATAATCTTTCGGTTCCTATCCTTGCCCCTGAACAGCAATTATCTCCCTCCATTCCTTCTTCATAGTCTAAAGCCATGTTTTACTCTGACGTGGAATCAGTTACCTATCTCATGGGGAACGTTTCATGGCCATGGCCCCCCCTACCTAGAAAAATCTGAAATCTCATAATGGAGGGTGAGAGCTGAGGGCCCTTCAAGAAGTATATACAGGACAAAAGTACAATCAGTCCCTACCATAAGTTTGTTTCCATAAGATAGCAATGACCCACTCACCAACCAAAGATAAAATTGAAACCGAACCCCTAAAAGAGAACATAAATGCATAGAAAGAAACTATCTGTTTGCATCATCAGAATATAATGTCTGAACCGACAAATCTACAGATCCATACATGTTCCTTCTTCCATGGCAAGATTTTGGGACTCATCTAAGGTACACCAATAACAATTAAACTATCAAACTTATTAGAAGAAACCATCAAGCACTCCGAGTTCCCTAGCCTGTAAAGATGACAGATGATTCGTTCTACTAGCCATCTCACAACCTCAACTCGAGATCTATACATTCTCGGTCTTCTCCATTGCCAGATCTTGAATCTGACTCTGCTTGAGGGTCTTGTGGGATTGCAGGCGGGAGGAAGCTGTAATAATATCGATGTTGCTGACCCACATTTCTCAATCCTTGCTGGAAGCTACCCAGTTCCTCTAGGTGTCCCTTTTTATGCAGATTAATTAAAAATAAAGAATTAGATATACCTGCAAAGATTGGACATGCTGAATCTAAACGGAGTTGCAATGCAGAAACTGCCTCACCTGATAGAGACGAACTGGCTTATGATCAAGAAAATTATCTTTGTTATCTGAGGGCAAGGTAGGCGGTGGTTCAACTGATTTTGGGTTCATCCATGCTGTGGAAGTCGATGGAGGAGCAAGTGTGAGGACTTCACCAAAAATTCCATTATCTTTCAGTCCTCTTGTCAAGTTTGAATCTGGCGTGGAACTTGAGCGCGAGAATGATAGACCATCCCAGTGCTCATTCCTAGCAAGCATGTATATAAAGATCAGATGTAGCACGAAATTTCCATATCAAGACTATGTTTAAAGTGGTTGGGTGATAAAAGAAAACCTTAGATTTCCAGTCTCGATGTTGTGCCTGAACATGCTTCCTCCACCATGTGATGCTGACTCATCTAGCTGATCAGTATGATGAGTGGTTTTCTGGGAAATAGGAGGCGGCTCTTTGAGGGAGAAGGGACAGGTCCTCCTCACGCCGACCACCTGTACCATATCTTGTTAAAACAAACTCACTTGAAAAATGAACAATTGATTTGAATTCAACTCGATTATTGGATCCAGAACATATTTTAGAGAGCAAGAAAGATATTGATGTACGTACCTTCTCTACCTTGGGCATGACCTGAGTGTAACTGTAATTTTGGTTTGAAGGGGGCTCCATTTGCAAATTCAATAGGGTTGATGATTGCGATGATGAAGTTGGTGTTGATGGCACAATCACATTCATCTGCTGCAAAAAATTAGCCCTGCTTTGTCAGAAATTCATCATGAGCAGTGGAAAACATAAGTTGCATCTGACTTACTTGGTTGTGATATTCTAATTGGAACCTCGGGATTGGACCAGGGAGAGGCCAAACATGGTCAGTTTCACATGGCGGGTTCCAGTTTGGGCAAATGGCAAATGCAGGGTCCACTGCCGAAGATTCTGATTTGGGTCGAAGGCCTGCAGAACTCCACATCTTCTGTGTATTCTCGTGCATCGTGATAGTACCGGTTCCTCTACCCATTTCAAGCACTTCACTCTTGCCCGGGTTTGCCAATGGAACAGTAGCTGTACGGAGCAGTCCAATACATACATCACTAACAAAAGGACTGACGACTGAAAGTGCATTTTAAGAAGAATGTCTCGTTCAGCTCATGATCTGAACATGGGGAAAAGGAAAGGGAAGCGAGAGACTTACCTTGAGGGATTGGCGGATGAGGAGACAAGATTGCAGTTGCAGCCATAGCTGCTGCTGCTGCTGCTCCATCTTTCTTCTTAAGCTCCTCAATTCTGATTCTCTCCAGCTGAGCAACCCCGAGTCCCCTCTGGGGGATTTTCTTCTGTTTCTGCTTCTTGGAAGATTTACTGACGCCAGCGATGTTCCCACCTCCCACCCCGCTACTGCCAGTGCTTCCCCTCTGGTTCTGTTCTTCCTGAGCCATTCTTTTGATATTCAATCTAACGACCAATTATTTTCTGTAATTTGTTTTGCATCAAAATGATCGGAATCTGACACATCAATGTTGCTGCAATATGAGGGAGTCGGTGTTCGTGACGTTTAAGGAAAGAGAGGTGCGCAGAGATTTTCTTCCTCCGGCAAAAAGATCTCGGCTTTGGAGAAAATGGAAGAATCTGAGGATTTCATTACCGGAATCTAGATAGATGGGGAGAATCCGGATTCATTCGCTAGCATAATATCTGCAGAATATGGGAATCGCAAAATCGAATCTTTTTCTCGAAGAGAATTGAATGGACAGCTAAATCAATCTTCAAGATAAAGTAAAATATGAAGCGGGGGGGAGAGAGAGAGAGAGAGAGAGGGTAAATCGAAAGAGAAATCAGATTTTCCTAGAACTTAGTTTCTTGTCCGAGTGAGAGACAGAGCTCGGTGTCAGTAAGGAAAGATTTATATACAATAGATCTACACCACCACCCCCCAAACAAAAAAAACAAAACCAAGAAAATCTAAGAGCATCTGTGTTTAAAAGAGAACAATGCAACAATAATTTGCAACTCAAGTATCGCCCAAATCCTCGCTCCACTCCACAATTTCATCCTAGACCGACTCCCATGAGACTCTCTCCATCCCTCTGCTACTCTCGGATCTTCTTCCTCCAAAGAATAATGTCATTTCGCCAATGTTGGGCTGTTTGGATGGTTCCACACATTGCTTCCCTCCTTCAAGTTTTTATATACGAATCTTATAAATTGAAAATTTTTCATAATTGGGAGAAATTTACCAGTGGACTTGAACTCTGGTATCTTCTGGGTACTGAGTGAAGCTCGGAAGAAAAGTCATCGTTTGCTTGCTTGAGATCCAAAATGGGATATGTGCCACTCTTCTAAGGCAATGCAGCTATGTCTTGTCCCTTCATTTGTGGGACTTTTTGGCTGTACTGGACTGGTCCCCACATGAATTTCTTTACCGGTATCTCCTCAGAAAATTTTGCTATTCTGATTCCATCCAAGCGGATCGATTAGACGATTACTGATTGTACATGTTGATCTGGGAGAAGTGAACCTGTTTTACAGTTTCCTGAGCCATGTCGATCTATGCTGACGCTGATGGCCCATGATTAACAGTGTGTTGCAGTTCTTTGCACCTGTCAAACTCATGGAAGCCGACTCACTAATCTCAGAAAGCATCAAAATTCACTGCTGATATCTAACTCATGCAAATTGATGAATACAATGTAGTTATGCAGGAAGATGAACAAAAGTTACCTGCGTGGTTGATATACAAAAATGGGCAATTATATCTCTACTTTCAAAGGAGACGCCATCAAAGGCACAAGGAATCTCTTTCTTCCTTATGGAAAGAAACCAACTCTCCTGTCATGAAAGATTTTATTAGATTCGGAAAAACAAGAGGACCCCATCAAATGCATCTACTGTCGGATTTCCTTTCGTTGTATTATCCCCCCATTGACTCTTTCTTTGCTCCCAAAATATTCACTTGTTATATCTGCAAACATTGTCATACTCATCTCAATCTCAGGCAGATAGTCTTAGACTCATTATCAGATTCACACAGCTATATGATGGAAGTCCATGCAATTTTTACCATATTTTCTTTTCGAGTCAACCGGATCTAGATTTGCCCGTTGCTCACTTGGAAAAGATAAGATAGCATATAAAGTTCGCTAAAACGATTCTGATATCAAATCCAAAACTAGAAAGCCACTTGATATATGTGCTTTCAATGAAATTATCTGTCTATGCCATTAGTAGTTATCTTTGATTAGTATCTGGAGATATAGATAAATCCCATTCGTCATAGTTTTCCACGTGCATATTGTATTGCACACCATCTGAATTCACCCCACAAAAGGGCATGATAAGAACTTGTAGTGTGAGTACATCTAGCCAGGCGCATTGGCCTTGTTTTTCGTTTTTCCTCTTTTATATTTCCTGTTGTGAATAGGTACATTCTATTATTGCGCATTTTAGGACTATGTGAAATGACAGTAAATTGTTCGTTCAGTATACATCACCAGTCCATTTTTCAGAATATAATTCAAGGCTCGGACAAAATCTCAATTGGTCATTGATAAGGGAAGAGGGTAGCATACCCCACATCCTTGTCAAGGATGGAGGTGGGCTAACTTTCTACATCAAGGAAACCTCCATAGGAATCAATGAGAGAACATGCGGAACTATCTTCAACTTGTGAAGTTGACCCTTCATCGATAACCTCCTCGACTCTGATGTTGATTTTTCAGCTGACCCACTCTTGAAACATTGCATCAACAAAAAAATCTTCTCTGTCAAAACAAAATGGAAGGTGGATTGTTACAGTTTCTTTGATCTTCAATTGAAACTTCCAAACCCCAAAATAAGCACTTTGAGTGGCCCAGAGAGAAGACTAAATAAAGTTAAGGGCCTCTTCTGGTCACTTAACTCAGTGGTTTAGCGTGTTGATCTTATGAGCTGAACGTTGTGACTAGTGAATTTTGGCCTCGACTGAAACAGGATCCTCCAATTCAAGGCCTCGCACATGTTTTTCTTTTCGGCACTAAAGAAAGGCCAGAGATGGCTGCACCAGGGCAGAAGATATCCAGCCACATCAGCGGTCTGATTTCTTCATCATGAAAGAAGGAAATGTTCGTCCATCAGATAATTTGACCTTTTCCTCGTGCTCCAAAGAGATTGAACTCCTTCAGTTAAGTTGGGCCAGCTAAAAGAAAACCTTGGAGGACAAACTCACCATATTGCATTCCCCTGTCTTTTCTTCTTGAGTTTCCACTTTATCAGGTTGGCCTCTATCGAGTTTTCCAACATCTAATCAGTTGCAGTAAAATTCCAATTTTATCGTCACATTATATAGGAGTTCCTTGACACGTGCTCTTGTATTGACATTTCATTTTGTCACATTTTTTTAGTCATCCATAGAACATGAGATGTTGGACTCTGACCATTTGGTGAATAATCCTAGTTCTAACTGGAGTTCATGTTGTTCTGGGATGGTTTTCAGTATAAGCTAGGAACTTTGATGTATAAACTTATTCTGGTCAGTGATGACCAATACCAATTAATCCAGAAGACTGTTGCAAGCCAGGAGAATGCGAATGGTGAAACTTCAAATCAAGAAAGGTAAATTCTGGGACGATTCAGTTCAGCTGTTAGTTGACGAAAGTTGAATGATCGACAGTCCTCATCCATCAAGATCTTCCATTGCTGCTAAGTGCATAAAATAGTGAATTCAGATCTCACGTCGGTCTTTAAATAAGCCCAGTCATCTATACTTGAGGAAGTCGTGTTCTAATAGTTGATTTAGGAGTGTCGTATTATGTCAGATCTTGTGAGACTCTCATCATTCAAAAAATGTTCAGATTAAGACAATGGGAGAATTCCTCAAATATTAATGAAATCTTCAGACAATCTGGGAATCACGATGCTAATATGCGTGTGGGTCTCTGCAGTATTTCATGAGGCAAGCCAGGATAAATTGCTGCTGCTAATCAGTTGGCTCTAAGTTGAGCACTCGTGCTCGAATACTGCTATCAGTCCCCTCCGATTGAGATTCGCTAAGAATGTCAATGCAAGTTCAATGGGGAACTGCACAAACTAGAAGTCAGCTTCAAGGATCAAAGTCCCATCTCATGAATCACTGCAAAAGATTGAAAAAAATAATACTCCGCTCGGCAATTGTAGGTACGATTAGAACAACTATGAAAAGTGAAGTTCTCGTCAGGGACATAAAAAATGGCTTGTTTCAACAAGATTTGACAATCATGCATAGAAATCTGTATATTTTCTATTTAAAAACGAATAAACAGGGTTAAAATGGGAAAAATTGCTGCAGAACCCCAAAAAAGCTTTCAGTCCTTTAGTTCATCATCACATACCCAAGACAAAGGCCATATGATTTTCATGTAAGAACGTAATTAAAAGGTACTAATTGTGACTAATATAATGGATTTATTGGTAGCAAATATATACCGAGGCTGTTCCTTAAAATAGTTAAAATAAAACTTGACAGGTTGAATGGTGCGGAAAGTCTGGTGTATTGGAAGAGATCCTTGCAAGGATACAGCAGAAGGAAGAAGCAACAGTCGAGCTTGGAAAGAGGAATGGCGTACACCTTCTCTCATCAGCATCTACACGTTGGAGATCTCACCCACTTCCAATTTTCTTGATTCATTTCCCAAAAATCCTGAGTTTTTGTTGTGCTACTGGAGTTCATTGGAGAGCAAACTTAAGCCAATACCTCCGACTAATCTTCTTACTGCTTCGACGAGGAGAACTGGGGACGGAGTTGGTTGCAGCATTGGGTAGCTGCAAGGCCATAGGAGATTCGGGCTGAGACTAATCCTCCGAACAAGGGAAGGATCTGGCAGTCTAAGCATATTTTTGAGCTGAAGATAATTTCAGTCTCAGATAATCCTGGGCTGTGTGCTCCTTGTTGAAAATCGATCGACCTGTCTGTTTCTTTACATGTTGTGTTGTACCTCCCGTGTAAAATGAAGATCCTGCCTGTACTACCACGGATCTGTTTCTTCCTTTCCAAGGCTGTCGCCACGTTAAGTTTTCCCACTCGAAGTTCAGCAGTTTGATTGAGTGTGGATCCTGGGAAACCGAGGAACAGTTCAATCTTCTATTAATAACTATATGTCGGGCAAAAGCGAGTGGCTAAAGAGCATCAACGGACGCTCTTGAGCAATTGGGGGATTCCCATCTGCTAGTTTGGATTTTCTACACTATTTGGTTTGGGGTCTCTGTGCCTTGCATTTGTAGGCCTATGCGTCCTTCCTTTCTCTCATTTTTTCGCTTTTTGACCTATGTGAGCTAAGATTAAGAGAAAAGAATGCCAAGCACGGAATGTTTACGACGCTATCGCCCATTACTTCATATTATCAGACATGTACAGAGAGAGCCGTATATGATTCATTATACCCAACCACCAATCCCAGACCAAACCATTGTACCATGTGCCTTTTTTTTTTTTTTTTGGTTTTGCCCATTTCCGCGGTACTAGAAAGACATATCTGTCTTAAAGGAATAGGCAACCCTAATCTGAAAATCATTGCAGCAGCTATGGCTGCAAGCCAAGTAACTACATCTAACTTTGACCAGTAGAGAACTCCACAAGCCTGTAGAACCCTGTAATACTGAGCCAGCTCGCGCAGCTGAATGGACCCAAGACTTGCCGTCGGGACTCAGTCCGCAGCTTAAACTGCTCGACCAGAGCCGAATGTACCGATACGGATATTTGAGGAAGTTTTCAAGTAAGTGTTGGCCTTCCAGCTAGGGGCTCCGAGTTTCTGAGGAGATTTTATTTATTATGATAGGCAGTACGTGCGAGTACGGACCACAGTCAGGCAGATGGGCAAAACAAGCACTTACTCGGAAATCAACTTATGTCTCTGCTGAGTCTGCTCCACTCTCCACCTTCCTCAACCCCTCCTTCAAAGTTCTCCTGCAAGACATTACTCACGCCCTGTCCCACTCTCCTCTCTCATTAAGCTTCCCACCGGCAACCAATTCGAATAGAGACCTCTCATCATTTACACAAGGATCTTTACCTCTCCTTGGTTCATAGGTCCCCCAGTGCACATGAGAAGAGTCAGATGTTACTGTCAATCATGAATTTGCATTCATTTCAGGGTCAGCCTGATGGCGGCAGCCCTTTATAGGAAGTTCAAAATCCAGAATAAACAGAGGTGATGGGGGGGGG
>CXYZ01003051.1:2491139-2544848 GCA_900006705.1 Sonneratia caseolaris
ATATTCAGCAACCAGGTAATTAGCACTGATGAACGAGAATGGGCTTCAACTCTGAAATGGCAACATTTCCCTTTCCCGTGACTGCGTTTTCCAAATAAATGAAAAGAGAAGCAATTTCCAAGAGAATTCTTATGGCCAAGGTAATCAGTTTTCAGAGGAACATGTTTTTTCAGATGGTAAATGAATAACTGAGATTTACTATAATAAAGTCTTCAAAGGCAGACATTCTTTTAGCAACCAACAAACAGTGCAATCCATCAATCAAACTCCTTTAGAAACAGTTCCAAACAGGGGCTGAAACTCCCTAAAAAGTATTAAACCTAATCTTAAAATAATGCTACTGTTCACGGAGAATGACATGAGGCCCATTGCTCCCTAAAATCATAGCATTCTGCAGGAAAAGACCCGTTTCAGTTCGTCTATAGTTCCTTTTCGCCCACATTAGAGATCTTTATGGAGGGGTCTATATCGTTCATCATAATATGTCAATAAAGAATAAACCCAAAAGATCTCTCACTTTCAACTACATGCCAAATAGATCTATTTCTATACTCAGCAACACAGACAGGCTATCCTTAAAGCAGAAAGAAACCGAGCTTTCATGCACAGCCATACTTGGACCAAATCATTGCTCCTGAAACATATCAAGAAACAAAACTGCTCTGACAAATTTCTTATAATCATAAGTATTTTATCAAGAAACATCTCAAAGTGGAAGTGCAATTTCAAACTTCCAATTTTCCATTAACTCCTCTTATATGTAAGGTAATATTAATTAGGTTTAATAAAAAAACAGATCTTCCATCTTTCCTGCAGGAAGTAGGAAGAGGAGTTCCTTACCAGATCACACTCGTAATATTCTACAAAAGGGGAAGCACCAATATTACATTTCTTAGGAATAGGAAAAGGGAGCACAAGGTTGTGCAACGCAGTCATTAGTAGTCAAAACACCGAGGAAAGTCTAAGAGCTCAAAAAGAAGCCCCCACTCAAACATTACACACAAAATACAAAAGCTGCAAGGGAAAGGACAACATCATCGGATTGAAATGAGCAAAACAAACACAGGGAAATAGAAACCTGAGACGTTCACAGAATTTTCTCCCTATGGATGTGGCCATTGAAACAAAACAGCACTGCAGACATCCCTCCCCTGAATTAAGCTACGCTGACTCTAATGCTTTTTTCAGTGTACTTGATGAAGATACTCCAAAGGGCCCAAGATCATTACATTCTTGAATGACGAAGAAGTTTGAAGAGCCCTGGATAGCTGCAATCTTGAAATATCATTTCGAGCACAAATTGGAGAGGAAAAGAGAGAATTTTTTCAAAGGAGTTTTGCACGAGTACCTGTTATTTAGGAGGGTGAACGTGATGGAAGTTCAATTTAATCAATGGCGAGAGTCAGAGGAGGCAGAGGACGGCTTGTTCACAATGGCACCATCATCATGGTCCTCCTCTTGGCCTTGAATCCGCGCTGGAATGTGATACCCCAAGAACCCACTGCCGCCGAAACCAAGACCCGATACAGAGGAAGTATTTTCCGTCAATTGGTGGGGGATCTGATTTTCGGGGGCGATTGTGGGCTCAATCCAAGCGCGAAGTGAAGGCACGTAACTGGACTGAAGGTAACCCCTCTGAGAAAAATACTGGCCTTGGCCTTGGCTCTGCCCGAACAAGGGCTGTGGTATGGGCTGCGAGCCAAACGCCAAAGCTCCAATACTACTGTTGCCGCCTGTCTCAGCTGCGATGGCGGTGTTCCATACTGGCATTCTTTGGAAACGGGCAACATCAGACCACATGGAGGAAGTAGGCGACATGTCAAAACCTATGTGGGTGGCCCCCGAGAATGCAACAGCAGCAACTGATGGCGTCGGCTCATGAGATTGGGTTTGCTGGCTGTGATGGTGGAGCAACATTGGGTCCTGAAAGGAATGAAGAGAGAGCCGCAGGTCTTGGCTTTGGTGGCTGCTCGTTCTTGAGAGCAAATCGGGCGGATGTGAGTAGCGATGAAACTGAACGGACTGCATTCCCGGAGGCGACTGTTGTTGCTGAGTCTGCGTCTCTGCAGCTACTCCCGTGGGGAAAAATGACTTGATGGTGTCCGCGATCGAGTCAGTGTCCAGGGAGGTCGGTAAGAAGCCTCTATTCTCATCGACCTGCTGGTGGCTCCGGACCGAACTTGAAGCGATTGCACCACTGGCACCGCTGCCGCCGCTCAACATCTTAGAAGTATCCACCTTTTCATGACGAAGATTCACCTGATCTTGACCCTGATGCGTGTTCGTGCTCTGACGCTCCGGCTCCTCACTGTGCTGTATTGGCTCCCGTGCGCGGCTCGAACCAGCTGCAGCAGTCGCTGTCACGGCTGTAGGCTTCCAGGCAGGGAGCTCAGCGAGCTCGTCGATGGCAGGCTTAGCCTTCTTAATCAGCCAGTCCACCGCCTTGCTGGGCCGGTCGTATCCGAGCCGATCCTGAACATCGTAGAACTGAATCGCCGTATTGGCAGAGAGGCGAACTCGCCGGTCCCTCGGGCCCTTGGCAGTGCAGACTTTGCTGTGACGGTCTTTCCGACCGGTGGACCGGACAATGTGGCCTCCTTGGACCTCCACGATTTCTCCGCCACCGCCTCTACCCCTTACCCCGAGTCTGGAGGGGGCAGCGACAGCCACGGAGACTGCAGCCTGGTGGTGGTCATGGGCCTTCCCCATCTTCTGGGCATATTCGTCGGTGGCAGAGGACTGGAGGATGTAAGGCCGCTTCTTTGGTGGCTGCCTCTGAGGGTTCTGAGGAGTCGGGTCCTCTAATCTCGCTCCATAGAGGAAGTCAGAGTGCTGCTGCTGATGGTTCTGGGGAGGGGTATGGTTTAGCAGAAAGGCGTGGCTGTGGTCCTGGGACTGTTCGCGGAGGTCGGGGTCGGGGTCTTCCTCTTCTGCCTCGTCTACATTAGGGACAGCGTTCTGGTGCTGCTGAAAGTAATGGAGGTGGTGGAGGTGGTGGGGATGGTGGGGGTTCCTGTGAGGATCCAGACTCGGACTCTTTTTCTTCTTCTCCTCTTCTTCCTCTTCTCCTTCAGGTTCCAGCTTTTCAAGAATCAAAGGGACAACGACGCAAGGAAGCAGAAGCAGCTCTGACGGTGGATTGGAAGCTCTTTTGGGGATGTTAAGCTACTAGGTCTGATGAAGGACTCGTTGATAATCTCTTCTCCTCGGTGATTGTGCAAGTGCCACCTGTTGTTGTTGCTGTCTGATGAAATCTGATAACACTGATGCTGCCTTTGATTTCTTCCTCTTTTCCCTTCTTCCTCCCAAAAGCCATCCAAGTAGCACCCTTCCACTTCCATCACCCAACCTAATCCCCCACCTTCTCAATCCCAGTTCCTTCTTTCTCTCTCTCTCCACTCGCTGAGCTTTTTTTTCTACCCCTTCTTCGGCCGCCCTATGACTGGCACCAAACCAGTGGCCTTCTGTTTCAGCTATCTGCTCAGCCTAACCCATCTCAGCTCCGAACTCTGTCTGTCCTTCGTGGTCTGCTCTTTCCTATGTTCTACTTAGCTCTCTCTCTCTCTCTCTCTCTCTCTCTCTCTCTCTCTCTCTCTCTCTCTCTGGGTTCCTGAGTACACAGCTTTTTATGACCTGGGGGATGTGGTGGCTGTCTTCGTTTTTCTATATAAAAATCTTCTCTGCACCTAAAGCCCCTTACTTCCTCCTCCCACCAGCTGGTTGTTGCCAAATTCCATGCCCAATTGACCAACCAAACTCAAGCAGCTCCCGGAACTCCACACAGCTCAGACTCTTAGACCAGAGAATGACTCCTGTCTCGCTCTCTCTCTCTCTAGGGAGGGGGAGACGGAGAGAGAAACTGAGGGATACAGCGAGAGTGAAAGAGAAAGATGATGCAGTCATATGCCAATTAACAATATGCAGTCACAGCTGTGGAGGGTATCTATCCATCCTCAATATGAGACTGACCCGGGATCTCAAACTATGCCATAGAATCTAACGGAGGAGCCACCTAAGTCAAGCAGATCCAATTAAGAGAGAGCACAGATGCTCCACAAGACATCCTTATGGAAAAATCAAGGTGTAATGGGAGTATATAAATTACACGTCTTCCGAGTTATATTTCTAATTTGGTCATACAATCCACGGTACTTGATCCTAGTAAGGGGATGGCTGGGAATTATGGAACTTTGCATGTCATGTGTGATAATCAAATTGTGGGGTTCCAAGTATTAATGTGAATCAAAAGGTTTAAATATTAAGTATGAACAGGAATTGTTTCTCCCTTTTTGGTTTGAGGATCGAGAGGGACAGAAGGTGCCTATTTTAGTCAGACATGTGGGAGATGGTCTTGTAAAACCTTACGGTAACAACACACACACACAGAGACAACCGACACAAGTAGAGACACTGCTCACTCCTCCATTGAATCATCTGAGTGAGTTGTATCGTATCATAGCTCTCTCTCTCTATCAATTTCTTTTACCCTCTTTCACATTTCCTTCTCTTGATCGATCATCAGTTTCACAAATAGAATATCTCTACTTTCAATATTATTTTTGGGCCTTCCATATTACTCTGGTTTTTTTTTTTCCCGACCGTGCCATATCTAAAATCAGTAGGGGGATGAAAATAATAAAGAGGCTATATAAAACATTCCTAATACGAATTGAACTTGGAACCTTCTAGTATCAAATCGAGGAGCATGGTGCCATACATGCACCCAAAAAATTCCTTGTTCTTTACTTAGATTCTTTTACATATGTATATATATATATAAAGCCCTAATGTTCTGTTTGGTATGAATGAATGGACTGGAATGGATTGATCAGAGAGGATGGAGTGGAATGGGATGGAATGAGTTGTGTAGAGTAAAATGATACAAGATTATGAGCGAGCAATGAAATCATATTATAATATTTGATATAAACATAAATAGATAAGATGTAAATTTGATTAAAGTGACGGAATGAATATTCTTAAATTATTTTAAATGAATTCTCTTAATAAATTTATATTATATCCATTCATTTTCATCTCCAATATTATCATAAAATTCATTGATAACTCTTAATATTAACTCATTCCAACCCATTCCCCCGTAATATTAACATGGCATCTGGGATGCTTTTGATGAGGTGGAAGGAGTGGAATCGATGGATCCCTCTTTGGTGCTCTTTGCCACCACCGCCGCCGCCGCCGCCACAAAATTTTGACAGTGATTCTCACAACCTCTCTTGAATTTTCCCTCTTCATCACACACAAAAGGGACACACTGGAAACTTAGCTGCCTCCTCTATGTATCCCATCGTTTCTCCTACCAATAACAACAACTTCCTCAAAAATTTCATGGATTTCCCATAGGAGGGGTGGTGAGGAAATGTGCGTGTTAAAGAATTTCCTTATGTTATGTCACATGATTTTTCGTTCGATAATTTATGGCTAGCAACCGTTACATGTAACTTACGTGCTGGTGTGAGGAGGATGATAAATTAAATTAAAAATATCGAGAAATACAACACGTACTAAGCTATAAAATTAAAATCAAGAAATTATACCATTATATGAGTTTAGATGATGAATTCATTTCAACGAAATACCTATATAATTGTACTTGTCCTGAAGCAATATCTCTAATATCTTTTTTGCTTCTTTTTATTTAAACAATTAATTAATAACGTAGCAGTTGAGGGCTGCCACGTGTCTGGACGATGGTAGAACAGAATTGGAGCATTTCCAAATATAATAATACTCTTCTTTAGAAAAGGCGAAAAAAAAGAGATGCTGGCCATTTAAGAATTGGATATTATATATATATATATATATATTGTATACCATCGCATTCAAACGAATATTTTATTTAAAATTAAAATAATAAATGATAAAAAAAATTGGAATTAAAAAAAGGGTATTAATCCAAGTAAGACATTTGTCTGGATGTCGCAGGCAAGAGAGATTTTGCAATTAATTGTCCGGGTCTTATTTTATCGTCGTGTCCCTGTCACAAATAAATAAATAAATAATAGTACATCTTGTCTCAATTTATTTGGCCTATTAGTACTGTTATTATTTAACTGAAATTATTCATCGTATCATTGTGTTAGGGAAGATTTGGAAGGTATAACGCATAATAGATTCACTGCTAATATTCCCTTCCTAATAATTGGACAGGACGCGCGTGCTGTAATTTATATGCTAATCATGACTCTAATTCCACTTAATTAGTTGGAAGTTGTGAGGTGCAATATTCTGTCCAGACTTTAAATTAGAAGCTGTTAAGTTTGATTTTCACTTCTTCATCACCTTAATTACGGGATCATTAGGCCTCTCTAATTTTAATTTGCCCACAAATAGCAACCGTATTAATTAATATGGATTGAATTAACAACTTACATGCGATGCCCGTACTACTCCGACACTTTGCTAAGAAATAATTTTTGTAATTATAATGAACACACACACACACACACACACACACATATATATATATATAATGTTTATGAGAAATATTTGTGACCTGTCAATTCTAATTCAAGTTAATAGGAAATTTTACAAATAAATAAATAAGGAGATGACAAAAAAAAAGCCAATTCACAAACAATTAACCCTTACTAATCTAGTCTGAGCAAATTTAAAAATATTTTTGGCATAAATTATAATTTTTATTTAATGAGTGATAATTGCTCAAATAAATTGCTATAATTGTGCTTAACTACAATAATCTTATCGATCATTCTTCACCTTATTATTATAGAAAGACAAAAGATTTTGTGTTGAATATGGTAGGACGTAATTTTTTTTAACTTTTAAAAAAAAATCTTAGTGAACGATTTTAAATTTGAATTTACTTGAAAATCCCCATAAAAATTCATCTGCTCCATGGGACCTCGTATGGTCAAATTACCTCGATTTCCAATGCAAAAGGTCCACATGAAGAGTTCATAATTGACGTGTACTGCGCAATAAATTTGTTGATTAATAAAAATAAGAATATATATATTTTTTTTAAAATCTAAAATATAAGAAAACAACCCGCCCTAAAGGTTTATGTGCCCTTATTTCAATGATTTTTTACTTAACCAATTTATTATGTAATGTCATTGAATATTTGGTCTCACTTTGATCGTTGCAAGAGACGATGATCATCAAAATCCCACATACCCATTTGCCATGCATACATGTGAGGAGACGTACGAGAGGGAAAACGCAAGGATTCCGATGAATATATATAATTCAACTTTATAAAACGATGCAGGCCGTACGATGGAACAGTTCCTAGATTGTCTTTTTGTTTTATTTTTCACCATTTCCCATTTTAGAGTGTCCAGTCACTGGCAGACATGAAACAGTGGCCTCTGTGCCTCCCCATCCTTCCCCGTGTCGGGTAATTTAGGTTTAGGGTTTTCAGTTACTGTGCTGTATTGCTTCAGCTCACTTTTTAAGTTCACTTCAGACTTGATGGCATGTTTTTACTTCTTGCTTAGCGGACCGACGATGAACATATCCCAAGATTTGGATCAATGCATGTTTTCTGCAGAATTTTCCGTGCGTCTACATGTTAATATACATAGGATTGCTCGATGATCGAATGAGAGTGTTTTTCCAAAATGTTGATTGAGGTATGCTGGACCTTTTCATCAATCGGGATATATATTACAACAAGTTGAAGAAGTTGGGAGAAATTAATAGGTATGATCCTCATGAATCAATGTGCACTTCTCGGGGTTTTTAAATTTTTTTTTTCCGATTCAGAATTATTGTCTGAAAATCTCAAGGAACAAAAATTTGAATCAGCAGACAGTCAAAAAACTTTGAGATGTCGAGACCGATACTCGACAAGGATACCGAATTTTTTCAATGATATTTTTAATAAGTAAAAAATACTAATGGCCAATTTTAATATGTGGGGTTATGAGCGAAAATGATAGATGGAGCAGCTTAGCGTGAGAGATAAGCTATTACGGAAATGTGGAATGTCAAATACCTTTCCATTATTCACTTTATCAGAAGTGGGAGAGTAACTATATATATATACACATACATACTCACCTTGATGTGATTGAGTGGTTCGGTATTCATTATCTCAATGGGAGGATTCGAATTTGAGTTTCACCTACAGCGGGGAGCTCATAATCCCTTAAATGGACCGATCCGAGGTGATCCGGATTAGTCAGTAGGATAAAATTTAATTGGATGTCGGTGGTTTCTATCAAACTATATATACATACATATACACACATCTATATATCTATATAATATACTATAACTATTGGTGCAAATGCAGTTGCTGCCATGGCTCGAAATTCTTACAAGGGCCCCAATACTTGTCAATCGGTTCCTCGTTGTGGTCAGTGTGCGTATCATGCATCGATCCATTTATACATTTTGCGGTTTGTTAATTGCTAAATGTGTAGGTTAAGAGCCCTAGCCCGCATTGATCTGAACGAGGATATGTAATCGCACGGCTGGCTATCGGGTGAGTAGAGTCCAGAAAAAGATGAGACGGAGCATCGTCCACGATGAGTGCTGCTGATATGTCTGTACCCTCTAAGCAAACCCCACCTTCTCAAATGATATTAATGCGCAGATCAGAAGATGTCTACCATGTGAGTGAAGTATGAAAGAAGAGTAGCATCTCCCCCATGATCTGTACAAGCTGGGCAACAAAATGAAAAAGAAGAGAACTTTGTTTCCATCTGCCGAGACCCTAATTCCCTTCATGTGGGGGGGCAAAAGCCCCACGAGAAATGATTGCAGTTCTCTGGGAATACCAAGTTCCATCTTGTGATCTGCATGTGAAGAATTTATACAGCTCGATTCAAGTACATGGAAAAACAAAAAAAAAAAAAGATGACTATCTCAACGACCATACAAGTCGGGCGAGCAAATGACGTCGCCCATTAATCGTAGAACATAGGAATGGAGATGAGCTGAAAATTAATTCTAATGTATGTATGTATGTATATGTTTGTCCGACTTCAGTATCCACTTGGACTTAGATGAACTGAAAATAGTGCTACATATATTGCATAAAATATCATCACCTAATAGATACAAAATTAGTTGGGTCAATTCAGTATCTTTCTTTTTTTTTCTTCTTCTTTTTTTCCTTCATGGGTGATATTTTATGCTTAAATATCATATACGTGTAATTAGAAAATTTGACCTTTATTAAAAGGAAGAATTTCATTAGATTTTCAGTTATCATATAATTCATACAAAGTAAACCATCATTACTCAGGTCAATTGTAAGCATAATTAATTTTCTTCTGCATCTTTATGTTCATGGAGGAAGCAAAGGATGGCATGCCACTGCACTTTTCTTTTTTGCTTTTCCTTTTTTTTTCTCTCTCTTTTAATTTCTCTCTTCTTCTTCTTCTTCTTCTTTTTTTTCCATTTAAGTGCGAGAGAGCTCGTGATCCAATGTGATTTTGATACAGACCATTAAATTCCCATGCCAATGCAGCAAAGGGCAATCATCTTCTTCTATTCCCCCCTTTTTATTTTGTCAGGGAAGAATTCGCTCGAAAGCGTGTCTGGCCTCTTTTTGCCCGTAGTCGAGCTCTTTTCCTCTTTTGCTTGTACTGGACAACTCGTTCATCGCTTGCAACATTATCTCAGTCGATCTCTGTCCATGAAATTCTATGATGCGTTGCATGCTCGCTATCTAGCTATGTGTAACTAATCTTTTCAAAATTCAAATAGTGGGTCGACAATTAACTAACAAGAATAGATCATTATTCAATGTTTATTGATTGTAATTGACTCTGAAAATGCACCGGTCTCTGAAGGGAAGATTTTCTGGTAGACGTGAATAAGAGGCAAAGTTTGAAATAATTCTTTAGGAACTGAGCCACCAAAGGCTCCATCCACGCGCAAATGGAAAGTTGACGTTGATGTCACAGTTGCAATTCAATGCCACGCAGCGCATCGTTTTCATTTGAAATACAGAAACTGGCTTTTGATCATTTCGAAGTTCTCGTCAAATTGACGTGTCGCATAAATTGTAATATGTGCCGCCCGGTAATTTCCTCGAACGTCGCTTCGTTTTCTTGGTTCAAAACATTCTTCTTTTATAATTTTTGGGAACAAGGAACGAACAGAAAAGATTAATTATTTTAATTTGAGATGATTACATATTTTTCTCCTTTAAAATATAATAAATTATAATTAAGAGATCTTCTCGTTATCCATTCCAAATACTAACATATTTTTCTAAATCATGAAGAGATTAGGAAATTGAAGGAGCTGCCCCTATAAGAAATCTTGGTCTTCCTCCAAAATGGAAAACAAAAAAGGAAATAGAAAAAGAAAAAGAAAAAGAAAAAGAGTAAAATTGTTATGTGGATTTGGGCAGCACGTTAGAGCTAGCTACCCAACACTTTAGTCGCTTTCAATGCCTTGAAACTGTCCTCTTGATTTGAGGAATACGTACCCATCGGGCCTGTGCTGTGCTAAGCGCTCTGGTTATGACTGGCTCATCCTCAGCCAGTCCCCTCTTTTTCACTAGATTGTCTCTTATTTTTGTCGTGCAATTGGGGGGGAAAAAAATCCCTCATTAATTTCGATGGAATCAATCAACTATATATGGGTCTCTATAGTCCAAATAAATTATACACACACACACACACACATCATCTTGTAATTAATGGACCTGATAGAGACCATAACTTGTACCTATCGGGTTGCTACCAGTCAATACCGATGGTAGCGGACATCCGCTTATTCGGAGGAGAAGAAAATAATTTTGACCCTGTTATTGCCCCCAGTAACACGTACATCGAGCGAACGCTCCAAAGAAAGGTAATTGGAATATTCGAAGAAAACTAGTCAGGAGAAGAAATATTATTCACGTTGGTAGGTAGGTGTGTGTATTTACTCGATCCAATTCTATATATATATATATATGGGGCGATTTGATGATTAATGAAATTTCCGAAGAAATTCTCAAAACCTTTGGGGAATTATAAGGACTAATCCATTGTGGGTCGAAACCCTTGGGAATTCGGATCTTCGTGAGCATGGGAATTGATTCGTAGAGGTATGTGGATCGGGCTTGTACACACATATATACCCGTTTTCGTGCTAATGGGCTGGCTAGTATGGAGCCTCTTGTCGTGTTAGATCGGCCTGGCAAATCGCAGCAATTAAATCTATGATGTGATCGATCTGTAGAAGGGACGACCACAATCAGTAAAATTTTGTGGACGGGGAGGTGGAGAATCTGCCATCATAAGCGGATAAAATCAAACGGGGTGAGATCAGCAATTTTGTGTATTTAATTATGCACGTAATTAATTAATTAATTAATGACGGGCTTGCCATGTTGTTCCCCGTTTGTGGCCTGTGATTTGGATTTATACGTCAGCTAGACAAAAATGCTGGGTGGCTCTTATCTTTGAGATATGAGATAGATACCCCATTAGTGCAATAATATTGCATTGACCCAACCTTGATAAAGATTACTTCTTTTTTTCTCAATTGGCATTTCGACCTCATGTCTCAATATTGCAACCCATGTAGGATGTGCATACACGAGTGCCCATAATCTAAACTAGTCTTGGAGAGACCAATCGCACCCGACTAAACTCATGAATGTATGTGTGGAATATATACTATTCATGAATTCCTCCTCCTCTGTAGAGAGAGGGAAAGAGAGAGAGAGAACTGGTGGCATAATGCTTCTTTTACTCGCAGAGGTCAACTTCGAGCTGGTTTCACACCCAAGTAGACATACATTCGTAAGTGGACCACAACAAATCATGGTTTTATATATATATATATATATATATGGTCCATTAACTTCATGTATACCTGTCGGTGGTGCCCCTAGTAGGATGAATCGCAATTGCGTGGATTATTTGTTTTATGGGAGAACTGTGGAGCTGGACGGGTAATCCGATCAGGGCTAGAACAGGTTGCTTACGGGGGCTGGCATTCCAATTCCTGTTTCTTCGAGGGGCAACATGGATCATCGATCCGGCGGCCCTAAGTGCTCCTATCTTCTTCCTCTCTTTCCCTTTCCTTTTGCATCCGAATCTCAGTGCACTGCGTGCGTGCTTAGTTCGTCACTTTCGCTATGGAGCTGTGAATGTATATATGATGGACTCTCGGGTCGATACCATCAATGCCCTGTATATAATATAGAATCAATGAATTGATTGAGTTGGAAGATCTGAGAGTTTGAATACGTACGTACAGGGGGCACTAGCATGCAGTCATTAGGGCAAATGACGCGGACTCGGCAGGGGGCCATGGTGGATGAGGCCACGTATCTAAGCGTTTAGAGCCAATCAGCCGCGGCGGGAGCCCAATAGGAAAGAAAAGCGGGGGTGGGGAAAGACGACGGCACGGCAGCACACTCACTATCGTAGAGACAGACATCTTTGTCGACCTTTCGTGATGTCGAGGTTGGACAGCATTACTCTTGCCCCTTTTTCCTCCTTGTATTTATCCAATATCGCCTCCACTCAAAATAAATAAATTCCCCCTACTATTATGGATTTTATCATTCTATCTATCTATAAAACTAAAAATTCAATAACTTATTTTAAAAAATATATAAGGTGAGTATTATATATATATATATATATATTTATCTCATATGATATTATGATGATGAAAGAAAGAATAGATATTTAGAAAATGCAAATATATATATATATAAAAGGACATATCTATCTATGTATGTGTATATACGTGGATATACACAAAGTATAACTCGAAATTTGTCAAATGGAGCATAGTTCAAGTCGCACGAATTAATTAATATACACCCTTTTTTTAGCAACTCATAGGATCAAGGATAGATACATACATGCATATATATATATATATGTGACGACGTAGATATTAATATAGATGCTAAATCATAATACAAATGCATATAGTTAGATGGCATTTACCATGACTGCCTTGTCCGAATATAGTCGCATATATAAGAATAAAAATATAGCCTCCCTCTTGATTGATGTTCAATTTTAATTAATGTATTTTGAATTTGGTCCTTAATAATAGAGTTTTATACTTTTTTTTTATTTCATTATTTTCCTATTACATATAGGTCTCCTTGTAATTAAAAAAGGATGTATTAAATAAGTGCTAGCTAGCTCAGCTTAGGTGGAGATTCGACGGTGGACATTATGCATCGATTGATTTTTATATTATCATATCGACTAATCCAAAACGAATTCTATATATCAATCATATTCTTTCTCTATATATATATATAGAGGTGTGCACTCCATCACAACCCCCCCTCCCTTCCGTCTCAAATTACAGATCATACCCAGCTCACAAGACCTAGCTAATATCCTTTTGCTTTAGACATGGAAATTTAGATGGCTGCATCAGTACTGCTAAGAAGGTTTAGACTGTGGCTCTGCATTCTCCTTCTTCTTGTTATGTTCTCGGTGCTTTCCGGATCTCGGAATCCCTTCGTTAGGAGCCAGAGGACCGTTTCACTGATGGAGAGCGCGAGAGGAGTGATAAGTTGGAACATACGGAGGCAAGAGGCAATGGGATGGAGCTTTAATCAATCCAAGCGTCTGAGTCCCGGAGGACCTGATCCTCACCATCACTAGCTGGATTCTCCTCCGTCAAGCTAGCAGTTCTTACGTTGATGTTGCCAGCTCGTTACCTTGGGCCGCTCGCTCTACGTACCTGGTTCCACGAACCTCAAATGGGTCTCTGTGACCCTTTGAAGTCTTCGTGTTTGAATCTAATAAACAAAGGATTTGTAGCAAAGAAAGAAAACAATATCCCAGCAATGGAATGTTTGTTTTGCATTTGCTCTCTCTCTATATATACACACACACATATATATTCATCAAGACGTATTCAATATACGATCCTTGTACCACCTAAAGAACTAACAGAATCGGAGCCATACCAAATATTCGGGTTGCCATTAATGTTGGCAACCGATGAAAAAAGATCAAGAATCTGTACGCAAATTATCCAGATTATATATATATATATATATAGCATGAATAAATGTAATTGACTGCAAGAGGAAAACAAATAGAGCATTGATGAGGGTCTGAGCGCCATGGCTTCATGAATATGACGGCAGTAAAATTATCCATTTTTTTTTCCTTAAAGATCTCCTCCTCTCAGTTCCTAAATAAGATTGGAAAATTAAGGCAGAATAACTGATAACCCTTGATCATTTTCTCGATAACACAAGTCCTTAGGTACGGTCTTCTTGATTGGCCGGACGCTTATCCATCTTGCCGTATGGCTGGCTAGGGTTCATCCTCCGATGCTATACCAGTCCATGACACAGTGGCAAATGGGAAAGGCATGCAATCGTGAATAATATGCAAGGTAATGCATTTCATCACATGGAGCCCCACTAGCACTTCGTAATTGACTCACGACGAGGGGTGGGGGGTGCAATGTAACAGTAACCCCCCCAGTGAAACCCCTCACCGAGTTGCTATCTATCCCTTCCCTGCCATACTCAATCTGACAAGACGTAAAGTAGTAGGTCATGAATGACTTCACCGAGTATATATATGAGGGTCGAACAATTTGTCATCCGCTGTCATACTACTTGATCCACTTACTTTGTAAACTACAGTGTGTGCCATGATCAACTGTCTTGCAAAAAATTGAAAGCCGCGTTTCGAATTGGCACTTTCCTGTCAAATCGCACATGAGCTGTCTAAGTTTATGTATATCTGAGCTCTGGTTCAATGGTAGTGCTGCTCTGGTGGGGCAGATAAGCAGTCGAGCCAATTGTTCAAAAAGTGTACAAATTTGTTGACTGGATTGATGAAGCACATGCTTAGTTGGGTGTTTAGTGACCCAATGGATGCTGAAGGTCTTGGGCTGCACGGTTAGTTCACCATAATTAAGCACCCACTGGATTTGGAAACTGTCCAGACTCGGCTAAACAAGAATTAATACAAGTCGCCTAGGGCATTCTCGGAGGATGTGAGAACTACTTTCTATAACGCGATGAATAATCTAGAAGGGCAAGACGTTCATTTCATGGCTGGTCATTAGTTGAAGATGTTTGATGAGAAATGGGCAGTTATTGAGAAGGAGCATATGATTGAAATTTGAAGATATGACGTGGCTTTGCAGACGCCTACATTGAAGAAGGCTCCAGCTCCACCATCACTCCCTTCTATGCATCCCCAGGTGAGGGACTTGGATCATTCAGGATCTACGACGCTCCCAGTGCAACCTAGAACGAAGCCAGCGAGTGACAATCAAACAGGAATGACACCGGCTCGGAGGAAGCCCAAGGCAAAAGACTCTCAGAAGCGAGACATGACACATGAGGAGAAGCAGAAGGTCAGCAATAACGTGCAGAATTAGCCATCAGAGAATGTGGAAAATGTTGCTCAGATAATTAAGCAAATGAAGAACCTCTCATCTCTTTCAGCAGGAAGATGAGATCGAGGTTGGTATTGAGAGAGTTGACCTTGAAACTCTTTGGGAGCTTGGTCGGTCTGTGATGAATCATAAGAAAAGCTTGAGTAAGATCAAGAGGAAGGTGAAACTTGCCTCGCCCCTTCAAGGAAGTGCTGAAGCAGGGCATGCAGTCCAGGAATCAATACAAATCCTTTTAGCATTCTGTTTGTTTAGATACCCGAGTCTGTCTTTAGATTCCTCAAAACGTTCCTGTACTGATTATATGTGTCTTCACTCAGAATCTTAAAGAATCATGTTGCTGCCACTGCTGATGCATCCATAGAGAATGTGGGAGGTAGTTTTTTCACTATTCCAAGGACTCTGTAACCTGTGCTTGCTGTGTGGCTGTCGACATCTTAATTTTATTATAGGTAGGTGCTCGATGTACGTGCAGTTGAAACAAATGTTTTTGCATCAACTCGTGGCCCGGCGGACAAGCATGGTGCAATATTGAGTTCTAGTTCAGGTGGGTAGCTTGAGTCATGCTGGCTCGGACTACCCTTTATCATCCATCTATATATATGGGAAAAAAAGTGTTTTTCAGTGGCTGCTTTGTGCGCAAAGGATAAGGTTCTATGGATCCCTTTAGACTTTCCTTGTGCAGATTCCCAAAACGATGGGTCTTCTTTCGTGATGGCTGATTCTCGTCATCATTTTGGATGACTCGAGCTGGTCAGTTCAGTTCAAGGGTTCAGCAGCTGAGAAACATCAATCCTTGCAATAAATTAGTTTTGGCCTCCCCACAT
This sequence comes from Sonneratia caseolaris, assembly GCA_900006705.1. Classification (NCBI taxonomy): domain Eukaryota; kingdom Viridiplantae; phylum Streptophyta; class Magnoliopsida; order Myrtales; family Lythraceae; genus Sonneratia; species Sonneratia caseolaris. The sequence continues at coordinate 2,507,312 of CXYZ01003051.1, forward strand.
GTTATGACAAAACCGTACGTGCCAGATCAAATTTCAGATACTAACATTCTCTTTATATGTTATTGTCTGCTTCTTCTGAGATCATCATACTGTTAATTTTTTTTTAAAAAAAAAGAAAGGGTTGTTCACTATCCTTACAATTGTTGGATTTGTCCCTAAGGTCGAAAATCATATCTGAAAGAATCATAAACATCATCATCACAGGAGGAGCTTGTGAAGCTGTCTGTGCCTCCTGCATTGTAACTTCGATTTGAATGTGGCTCATTAGGGTCAGATTTATCTTTGGGACTTGTTGTAATGCTAATAGTTCGTGCTTCCTTTCGATAATTTGGTCAAAAAAATGGTGACGTGACGAGTGGTCTTTATTCCGGTCCTTTTGTTATACCTTTAATTTTTTTTTTAAAAGCCGCAATTACTCGACCAAGGTGGCGATGATGGGATGGGGACTGCTGTACCTTGATGCGTTTTGGGCCGGGGAAGTTTGAATATGTATGGGCCATAGCCAGCCTGAATCGTGGCCCGGCTCGGTTCCAGCCTAATTAGGTTTACCGCCAGAGATGGGGCCTAGTAATGGTGGAGGGGCGGAAATCCCGTACGAAAGCCGAAAGAAATTCTTCATCTTTAATCGAGCATAACGCTAGGGGGCTGAATGCTTTCCCCCCGCAGACTCCAAAATCGCGCTATTATACATGTGTTATAAGAACAGAGACAACCACTGAACCCTGGATTGACTATTTTGGAATTGATCTTATGGCCTTTTTACATCTGATATCACCACAGATAAATCAGACTCCAAAATCAATTCGGTATCACCCAAGATACTTTCAAGACCTTTACTTCTTCTACCTTATTTTCAATCTGCCACAATTTGATACCATTTTGGGATCGACAGTCCCATGAATGCTTAATTTCCCCGAGGGAAATAGGTCCCCGCTCAGTTGGTATACTAAAGGTCTCTCTCCATGACCTCTTCAAATGTCCACAGCACAACATTCAGCATTATTAAAGGAGGAAAGGTTAAAACGCCTAACTGACGACACCGTGGCCTACTCTCTCCCTCATTTCAGTAGTACTGCTACAAGCTTGTGCGAATACCGCACCAAATACAGCAACCTGCCTCTCTCTAATTGCACAACTCCTCTATAGGTCTGGAGAACAGGGAAAACAAAAAAAAAAATTATTCGGAGGGTATAGGTCTGATTAGGCAGACACAGTAGTGCCTCAATTCTGGTTGGCAAACTTGATGCCCTTCTCAATGGAGGCTTTGAGTTCAGGGATCAGAGACTCCAGGCCATGCTTCTCGTAGTCAGACAGAGGACCTAACCCCAGCACTTCCTCCACACCGTTCTTCCCAAGCCTCACCTGTGCGGATATTACCCAATCACATTTAGTCTCTCAGTTCAAGCACAAAACAGATCAATTCAATGAATTAAAGAAAAGATAACCTACATTCATGGCTGTCAAACTCTAAAGTCAATTAGAAAACTCTTACAAACTTTAAGAGTATGAGAGTCAGGAGTTCGAGTATAAGAGTCCAGAGTAACAATTTAAAATGCAAAAAGAATTTTCTGTGTTAAGAGTTTAAATTAGAAATCTAGTTTATTCATTTACTCAAGCATGTTTTAAGAGTTTTTTAAACTCTGGTTAATTCCTCAACTTGAGTTAAAGAGTTATACTGGGTAAAATCAAAATTTCAGAATCTACAATTGAAGTCCATAGAATAAGAGATAAAAAATAAAAAACCAATGCTGAATCTGGAAGTTTCTATAAGTTTATGAATTATTACCATACTACTGACAAACATAACGAGTCATATGAGTTCGTGAAGGATTTAAGAGTACACTTTGACAACCTTAGAGTTTAGAGTTCGATGCATTTATTGTTAATACTGGCTAATTCATATAATCTTATAAGTTTAAGAGTTTAACCCTGATTGAGGGGCTAAATCCATGAATGAACAAGTGTTTGTGTCTAGAGTTTTAAGATTTAAATCCATAAATGCCGGTTGGGAGTTTACAGTAAGAGTTCAAGAGTTTTAAGAGTTTTAAGAATTTAAGACTAGAGTTTAGTTCATAAAATCTGGTCAACTCGTAAACCCTACAAATGCAAGAGTTCACGAGTTGAGTTGATTCCTGAATCACAATGCTTCCAAATTCTATGCGTTTAAGAGTCCATGGGTGGAATTGAGTTTAAAACTTTTAGTCATGAACTCCGGTCAGTCTGTAATCCTTTACAGGGGTCTATCCATAACCTTGTATAGTAATCAGACTCATATGAGTTGTCTAGGGGTGAAATCAGTGAATAGATATGTTCTAACAATTATGAAACAAATATATTGCAATATGGAGTTCAAAAAAACTATGTTCATCAGTGCAATTAGCAATACAAGGGATTCCTAAGAGATCCCATGATTAAATCAAGGCACTCACCTTGGAAGCAAAGAAAGGCAATTCTGTAATGCTTGACTGCACGAATGAGCACTCCACAACATCAGGGACACCATTAAGTCCCTTCAAGCAAGCATCAGCAAAGATAGCTCCAGCATAGCTTCAAATAATATGGAAATTATTCAGCCAGCAGTTAATGCAACAATATGAAATAATGAACATCCTATGCCATATGATGGTTTATTCCAGGTTACATAGCCAGTATCATATTCAATTGCCTAAGTGTAGTCTCAGCGCACTTACGCCATTGACAAGGTTGCAGAGCCCTTTCCAGCCTTGGCTTCCACAACCTCCGTCCCTCCATCTTGTGTCCGCTTAGTAAGAGCTACAATTTCTTCATCGGATAAATTACCTACGGGTGTGGCCTGAAGAGGTAAAAGATATATTAACAAAGGTAGAATTTTAACATGAAGCTCCAAGCTTTTTCTCCTGAGCTATAATATTATCGTTTTCACATCTTTTATCTAATTCAAGATAAAAGGAAAGTGCCTAACTTGGGAAAACAGTGGGAGAATGGTTATGCCAGCATGACCGCCAACAACTGGAACATTGACATCTGTAACACAAGCATATAATAAGCAACCTTTTAAAGAGCAATTTAATACCAATAACAGCAAAATCCTAAAGAGAACCAACTTGCATTCAATGTTTGGGAAAAAGATGGTTACAGCAAAATGAATTAAAGGATAATGTTGATAAATAAATATGACACGTCAAAACAGAAAATTTCACATCTTAAGACAAATGCCTTTCACTTTGAGCCATCTCTATCTTTAGATATTATAGAAAAAAAATAAACATTTTGTAGAAGAAACAGAAAGAAAAATTGAAAAAATTAAAGCGAATTTACACATCTCCCTCAAAAAGGCAAAGAAGAAAGACAATCATAAAGTAGGAAATCAACTGTACCTGCAACTGGAACCTTCGCTTTTCCAGCATAAAAGGTCTTTGCGCGAATAACATCAAGAGTAGTCACACCAAATAGTTTCTTCTCATCATAGCATCCAGCTTTCTTAAAAACCTCAGCAGCAATAGGTACAGTTGAGTTTACTGGATTGCTGATCATATTCACAAGTGCCTGACCAAAAGAACCAGTCGTTTAAGATATCTCACGCTTGTGCACAATTTCCCTAGACAGAACATGTGGAGAGAAGGAAGCGCTCACATTGGGGCAGTACTTTGAGATTGCTGCGCACAAGGACTTGACGATGCCCGCATTAATGTTAAAGAGGTCGTCACGGGTCATTCCAGGTTTTCTTGGCACGCCAGCCGGAATGATCACTACATCTGATCCCTCCAGAGCCTGTCCCAGCTGCTCCTCACCCGTGAAGCCAGCAACCTAGAATATTAACATAATCATTGGAAAGGAAATGATGAGTTTATTACTACAGTGAAAGCATAGTTCTAAGCCAAAGAAATTCCCGATGCTGCACAGAGAAATATCTTCACGTCTAGAATGAGATTCACCACTAAACAGGGGATCGAGGGTCCCAAATGGACATGTTCAGCGAAAATATATATATATATATATATAGACACACACACACACACACACATATATAGGCTCAACAAATCTCAGTCAGCTCAGCAGACATTCAAGCATTCACAGGCAGGCAGAGAACTGCATAAATATTCTCGTAGTACACTAAACGAAGCCAGCTAGCTTGAAGGGATCCAAAAGGAAAGGGTTTCACAGTTCAATATGGAAAATGAAGAAGCTACACGAAACATTATTGTTAAAGGAGAGAAAGCAGCAAGGATCGTGGGGAGGAGAGAGGATGAGAACCTCAGATCTAGTATCGATGTGACTGACATCAGCGGCGACACCGGGAGTACCAGCAATATCGTAGAGGGCGAGCCTGGAGACGAGGGGGTTGAGCTTCATGAGGAGGGCGAGGGGCTGACCAATCCCGCCGGCGGCTCCGAGGATGGCCACTTTGCGATCGGGGGCGGATTCAGTCCCATAGCCACGGCGGAGGAGGTGGGAGCTGAAGGAGGCCGAACTGGTGAGCGTCGATCGGATTGATCTGAGCATGGAGCTCCTCATCGTCTCGCCTGCAGCTTCGCTCTTCTCGAGAAAATCGGAAGCAAGAGAGAACCTGGTGGCGTGGGGGGAGCTCTACGCTAACGTTCTCTTTGCCTTTATAGTCGGTCGCATCCACTGTGATACATGAATTCATTTTCTTATGGCCGCGGGGACACTGAGCTCAACCAGTAGTCAATCTTGCTTTATTTAGATTATGATATTTGAAGGCTCAAATAATAATATAATTTAACGGCTACCAAGCTGGATTTAATAAATTTTGATTTAATCTAACAATATAGAGAAAATTAGGGACTCAAAGCCAATTTCTTTCCCTCTACCTATCTGGCAATATAAAAATCGGGGTCTGAGATCGAGACAGCACAAATCAATCAGACAGTGAAATGCGACTGGGTTTTACGAAGCTATCAGGTTCGCATGACGGCAGTTGAGACAGCGGCACGGCACACACATTACAACGGATATGTCGGAGCAAATACCAAACTCCCCATCACCAATCTGTCCTTTCCACGTCAGTAGACCTTGACCTTGACCTTGACCTTGACCTTGACCTTCGCAACGGGAAGAGGACCGACAACACCCCACCCATTGATGGATCCATGAAAAGGAGCTTCTCCAAGAAAATCCCGTCTTCTCCTCGACGAGGCTGTCTCCGACATGAAGTTTGGGAGTCCTGTGCGCCAGAATGGATTGATCTTCTAAGGTCCACGATCAAATGCTTTCCCAGAAGAACACTGGGCATCTACCGTTGTGCTTTCATTATTGCATTCTCCTTATGCGCTCCAGAATATCGGAGCAATCTTCGTGCCGAACAAAGTGCCTTCACATGCAAACAATTGATGATTTTTTAAGGTAGACTGAAACTGGCATTAACTTCATTCTCATTCCCACCCAATACCTGTTTTTCGTGCAGTATGACTTGAGCTCAGAAGCTTCTCTGCGGCTCCTCATCTCTCTCTTCATTTTAAGCGGCTCGGGCACATCCAAATTTCCCGTTCTGTCATGATACGCATCGTATATGAATTTGAGCACCATATCCTGCAATTTACCTCCAGTGATTAGCAGATGTGCGAAGCATTATAAGAATCAATGCATCTTGAAGTAAAACCACCAAAGTCAATGAAAACAAATTTGCCATACCAATGGTCTAGAAGCATTAAGCCACTGATATATACGCTCATTACGAAACCAAGTCATTTGCCTTTTCGCAAAATTCCTGCGAGAGAACAACTTCTTGAGATGGACTATAATTGGATGGACTAACCCATGAATTTTTTAGAGCTAATCACGAGTGCGAAAATATGATCCCAAGTTCTCAAATTACTTCTGGTAGGAGTTTCCACAGAAAGGGGGAAAAGGAGAGAGTACGTACAACTAGTGTAGGATACTGGAGTCAAATAGCAATCAGAGGAGACATTAAACTCTTGAAACTTTATAATTCCCGTCGCTTAAAGATTTACTATCTCATTTAAAAAAAAATACTTCTACATTACCTAGATGCTTTCTGAAAATTGGATAAGAAAGCAAAGAATTCATCAGGAGAACTCCTCCCTCCCTGCTCCTGACAGCATAAAAGGTACTCCATTGCCTAGCATATAGGAGGAATCAAAATATAAGGTTCTAGTATACAAAAGTTATGGGGCAGAGAGTAGCTCAAAAATATTTAGTAAAAAGGAAATTATAAACCAAATATAGAGTTCCATGTCAGATGCATACTTGTCTGTAACCAATGGATCGAGTTGCAGAGTTTGAATTTGGTTGAAGACCCGAATCAAGAAGCCACTTTGCTTCAGTCAATATACCATCATTTCCTGCAGGCAAGGACAGCAGCAATTCTAGTTGCATTTTGACAAAAATAAAGGACTATTTCCTAAAGAAACATTGCACAACAGCAACTTAAGTAGTTATTTATGACACAATAAAAAAATGCAGCTAGATATAGATTCTAGAAACTACTTCACTAGTCATCCAAGATTTAATCATTTGTTAAGAACCTCACAAGGTTAAGGGATCCAAATGAATTGTAACTAACTCCAAGAAACATCACTTTCTCTTCGGCGATACCAGTATATTAATATGCCCATTTTTTTGCTGGGTAGTGGTCTTAGCATGTCTATTACTTAAACTTACAAGATGAAAAACAATTTTGAAATATATGATGCAAAAATGCAAAGAGAATATCACAAGATATCTGGTGATCTCATGTACCTAACAGCATATCTTCACATCGCAGATCTATTGATCGATAAAGATCAAGCCGCGGGCTTGAGAGGAAAAAGCAAAGAAAGTCATAATCCAGATCTTTCGATTTAATTTCCTCAAGTACAACAGAAGACTCGACGTCATGGTTGCTGTCCTCCACACTGGAATCAACTTTCTGCCTGAATGAATCATAAGGTATCTGATAAGCAGATGGTGGTACTCCGCTGGACTGTCATTCAATAAAATGAGGTTATTCAACTGGGAAACACTGAAAGCCAAATACAAATATATTCCAAACCAAAACAATAAAAAGAACAGGCACAGAGATGTTAGGAGAAATAGCAGATTCATAATTTAATAATCCAACCTTAAGTATTTCAAGACTGCGCCGTAGACGGTACCAATCATTTGATGCCAAAGACTGGGCCTTTGGATCACCAGTTTTAACTACCAACTGAACAGCTGCATCCCAATCACCTCTTTCCTGCAAGTCTGTGAGCTCTGAATACACTCGAGATGTTATCTCACGAGAGGCTTTTGGAACGTCTGGTTTCCCGTACATATACCTAATTGTATCAGCAAAAAATAACTATATATGGTCGACATACATCTCAGCACCTTTAATTTACTGTCAGTATTATGTATTGGTGCTTAACATCAACAATACAAGAGAAGTCAGATAACACTCTTCGAGTGACAAGAAGATCTGTGTAAATATATAAACGAAGCAGGGCATTCATATTAAAGTACGTCAAATCACATTACAGCCTGTCAAATAAAATGGTTGGTTCTGCATAGATTTCAAATACCTTATGGGATTGACTCACCAATGGTTCAAAAAAAAACTTGTGGCTTCGTTAAACATACAAATTAATAATTGAAATGCAGGATTCCTGTTTTCTCTGACTATTCAATGGAACTCAATCAACCATTTAAGAACTTCTCCCAAGTTCCTTTATGCTTCCCTTAAGACGGTACAAGCAAGGGAACAAAAATATATCAAGTAGCAGCTACAGCCCAAATATATGCGGAAGCATACCATCTTAAATACAGGCCAGTCCCACCGCTGACAATAGGTACTCTGCCACTACCAAGAATGTCCTCTGTAGCTTGCCTTGCATCCTCAAAAAATTGCCCAACAGAATACTCTAACACGTTGCAAGGACAACAAAACATAAGGCAAATGACCAAGTTGTCTTACTAAGTTATAAATTCAGTCCATTTACGTTCTTAAAATGGAAAAATATATCATGCAGCAATGTACCTTCAGATGGAAGCAATATATCAATCAGATGGTGCGGAACCTCCTGAATAAATTGAACACAAGGAGAACCTCACTCACTTTTCTACCAATCACAGCCGATCAAAACACATTTGCTCTGCATGATCTATAATTACCTTTCTGCTGCTAACGGAAGGCTTCGCAGATCCCACATCAAGACCCCTATAAACCTGCTAACATAATGAGTTTAGAGACTCCGTCCGTTAGCATGAGCTCATAATCACAATAGGCCGGGATAAAACTTGAGGTTTCAAATACAGTAAACACTTTTGCATTCTGCGTTCTCTACGATATGCACCCGATAGATGCCCGTTACCGATGGAAGGAAACAATACGAGGACAACATCAACAAGACCGAAGAAATATTAAAATTCAGCGGTACAGCACACCTCGATAGGTACAACTATCAGCCAGTCAATGGAGGCCTACTCACTAACCTGCACAGAGTCGGCGCTGATGATTTCGCCATTGAGACGCCTGGCGAGCTCGAGGGAGAGACGGGACTTGCCAGCTCCGGTGGGACCAGAAATCACTATCACCTTCCGCTTGGCGTCGGAACCGGAGACAAAGCACCTGGTGGCGGGGAATCGGCGACGAGAGACGTTGAGACGCAGCTGGCACGTTTGAATGAGAGGCTCCATCGGCGCGTAAGGACGTCGTAGGCAGCAAGTTCGGAGGCTGCAGACTCCGCCGCTCATCATCTTCAGAGTACGAATGAATGATCAGGAGGGGCAGAAGCAGATACCCACGTATAAAGAGAGAGAGAGAGAGAGAGAGAGGGGATTTCTTCCGTTAAGGCAGGTTTGCTCAGTGAACTGAGCTGAGTCGCAGGCTGCCGTGGTCGTGTCCAGGGAGGATGGATGAGGCAGGCGGTCGGGTTTCTAAGCACGACGCAGCGCACAGATATATGATGATATGAGAGGTTGGTTGAACACTGTGCTTCGGACACGACGGTCTGCTTCAGGCCTAGTCCAGCCCTAAATTCGGCCCACCCACTGACTGCGGCCTGGCTGTGCGGACCTCACCATCTGTCCAATTCCATGTACGGGCAGGCGCCCACTCGAGTTCCTCTCAACTTGAGTTGAAACAGAACACAGCAGCAGCAAATAATATATAACATGGCAAATTTAAACTCGTCAAGAATCGACTCAACCTCAGACCCATCCATCTATCTACTAAGAGCTCCCTCCATAGTTTTCCTCAAAGACTTAAAAGATCGATGCCTTGTCTTCACCACTACCGACGCCAGAAGAGCCCATTGAGATCCCTACTGCCATTAGGAAAAGTAACAAGATGGATGAGTCACGCACAATCAAATGAGACACGCATTCCATCCATCCCTGAACTCCCGAGACTTTTCTTGTATTTTTCTTCCTCCATACGTGTGAGCAGGTCCGCTCTAGCCCACAAATAATGAAAATTGACGATATCTAACGTTCTTTTACGATCCTCTTTAACAAAGCACGCAAACCTTTTCTTCTTGCTCTCTTCACTTTCAGCTTTCACCTCTTTCTCCTTGCACGTTCTTATTACTATTCTCTATCATCAATTCACAACACATGCCTCTTCTCAATATCACTATTTAGATACTCTTCTTTGAGTACATGGAACAATTGAGCTAAGCCTACCAAAAATACAATCCAAGTTCACAGAGAGAGAGAGAGAGAGAGAGAGAGAGAGTGGAAAAAAATTAATAGGAAAAAGAAGAAAAATTCCCATACGTCAACAGCTAAGGACTTAGCCAGGTAACTTGAAGAAAAACTCGAGATGATGTCCATATGGCTTCCTTGGTCAAATACTTCCGCGGTGATACTGAATCACCTCTTGCATACAAGCGAGGACTACAAGCCTTGTTAGAAGGATTACCCATCTGAAGGCTTTCCAACTTGGAAACTCCAAGCAGTTCTGAGCCTCCCCAGATCATGCATGCCATGCTTCGCTGTCTCATGCTCCAGCAAAACAGGCCAAAAAAGCAGTAACAAGTTATACAGATTGAAAGTCAAACACCGCTTCTCTTAAACAATATCACACAGCAAAGTGATTCTACTCCTACATTGTTTCACTTTACTTCACCCTAAAAGCCAGCAACCGAGAAAACAGTTTCATTCGAGATTTAACTCCTCATTTGAGGCAACATCTCCACGTAAAGTCAGAAATGAATCAATTCACTAAGACCAATCAACAAGTCAATCCCCATGTTTCCCACCACTCTACATAACCATCACATCACTTCCGCAAATTGGCATAAAATCATGCACAACAAAATAAGGTCCTCAACCGATACATCTTCATCGTGTACACAGAGGAATTTCAGCAGGGGATACCACAAATGATCAGTTCCAAACCACAGATAGGCTTTCATCATCTCACCATCAATTAAGAATCACAGAACAGAAGCCAGGTGCACTAACACGAACCAAGTCAATGAAATCATCTTCAATTCATTCTCACACCCTGAAAAATTATAAAAAGATCCCAAAGCCGCAAAGCACATCAATAATAGAGCTTAACGGTTGTGAAATCAACCAAAGTATTTGCAAATGCAACCCCAAATACATTTGGAGAGAGGAGAGTCCATGTGCCATTGAGCCATCAACTCAACTATACCGTAGAAAAGCCAGTCCCGCTTCTTCTTTAATGAAGAATATATCCAAAATGAGCACCAGATAATTTTTAAGGTCAAGGCCAAATCTGGAGAGCAACATTGTACAGCACTTCACACAATAAGCCTACAGTAAAGTCATCGAATATCCTCAGGCTCTTACAACCTCCGATTACATGATAGTCAAGAAGTAATCTGGAGGACAAGAAAAGAAAGCCATTCTGGCTACACAAAGCATATACTTCCTTCTACTTTAATAAGTACCTACCTCTTTAGTCTTGACATGATCATTTGGGGCCCACTTAGCTCCTCTATATTATAGAGGTTCTTACATCTTTTGTTAAATTTGGATAATTCATAGGGCCAATTTTTCTTGTCAAGGTGGACAACTCAATTATTTAATAGGTTAAATTTCTAGCTTACATAATGTTAGGAAATATAGCTACCTGCAGATCAGGGAGAAGGGACTAATATTGTCCCAACAACAGAATGCAGAAGGCTACTTCTGCCCCTTTCACTAAAAATACAACAAAAGTGAGAGTAACAAAAGCAAAATTGACAAAGAGACTAATGCATTCATATACATTAAAAAGATCCTACTAGCCATGAAAATTAGAGATCAAAACCACAAAACAACATATGCGATAGTAAAAAAGGACCCATCAAGTCTATGTATTCATAAAAGATATCCATAATCAAGAGGAAGGTCCAGGGAAGACATACACTGCTAATGAACTCATCAACTACACTCAACTTGACCTAACAAATAACATTCAGATTGATCCACATCACAAAGGCGCAGAAGTCAACAAGTTGCTGGTCAAAGCACAGCTATAATGCATTCATCAAACTCGGCATTCACGCAATCACCAGAATGATTAAGGATCTGCGCCAACAAGCGGACATACACCTGAACAAATATCCATCCATAGCTCAATTCACCATCAAACAAGAACTAAAAGGAGCTGAAAATCATATGCAAATAATAAATATAAGGGGCAGTAAACATAGGAAAATGATTCCGACAGACCATACAACAAGCAAAAGCACAAGGAAAAGTGGATTTAATTGATGAAATTTCAGCATTATATTAAGCCACACAAACACAAAACAATAACTACCAAAAAAGAAAACACCAATCAAGAAATTACAGTAACATTGCCTGCTAAGAGGAAGCAGGTTAAAGCATAACCCTGAAGAATTCCAGTAGATCTTGAGAAAATATAGAAAGAAAATAAAAGACAGCATGAAGAAAATTTTCTTTAAACATCTACACCACCATAATACATAAGACATATAATTCATATTTTGAAAGAGATGCCAACAGAATCGAGTATGATATATCCAAAATCCAAATGGTTCAAGGGTATTGGTTTAACTTCATTCAAATGTTAAAGTTAGGCCCACATCATTACACAAAATGTCAAAGCATCTTGATTCACGAAACCAGAGCAACCTATTTCTGCCAAATAAGGTCAAAGTAGAAGAGTTTAAATGTGAAACTCAGAATAAATTTTTCACACTCAACTTCAAACACAGATTCTTTTTGTCAACAAACTGGCTGAGACTTACATTTTTACAAACAGAAAACAATCTTATGTTCTGACATGATTATCTCATTCTACCTCTAGCTTGATTTGATCACAAGCAAAACAAGACGTATAAAGACAACTAATATAGGTAACCAAATAAGACTGCTGGCTGCAAATATAATATCTGGTGAACAAAACTTTTCAGTGAAAAGATCGTTGAAATAAAGACAAACACAGCACTTACAACTCCCATCACGAACAAATTCATTGTCAACGTAAGAGCAATACATGGAATAAGAAATTAAAACAAACCTCTCAAAAATACTGACTGAGGTGCACTAAAGGAAGAGGAGTATCCATCCAACAAAAAAAAAAGCATTCTAACGGAAAGAATGTAGTAATGATAAATCTAAAAGAAGTGCATAACGATTACCTTAGTAGTAAGGAGGCGCATTAGGATACATTCCCCTTGGGGCAGGAGATGTCCCAGTAGGCTGGTGGTGCTGACTAGGATAACCGCCTGAAGACGGCAAGTTGTAGTGTCCACCCTCTGCATACCCACCCGGTGGCCTGTACATGGAACCGGGACCACCACCAGCTCCGCCAAGACCACCAGGCCCTCCAAGACCGCTACTGCCCATACCTCCATAGCCTGTGGAACCAGGTCCACCATAGCCACCGTAAGGGCCATAACCACCTGCACCTAAAGAGGAGGGGGGCTGGCCTCCCATCGAAGACATTCCAGGCCCACCCAGGGATGAAGAATTCATGTGGCCTAATGGTGGCTGACCAGGAAGCCCGCCTGGATACCCACCATAGTGCCCCATTCCACCAGCAGCGTACTGTCCCACCATAGATCCGGTCATTGGATTGGGACCACCCATCCCATCTGAATGTCCATCAACCGATCCGCCTGTGGAGCCAGCAGTTGGGTTCACACCGGGCTTCTTCTTCCCGTCAATTGCCATCTTACAGCTCAGTTGCTTTCCATCGATCATCTTCACAGGGTCCACAAGAGCTGCCTGAGCCCCCTCCGCAGTCTTGTATACAAATAACGCAAAGCCCCTCGACTTCCCAGTCAGCTTATCAAACCCGAGCGGCCCCTCCTCGATTTCACCATACAAAGAAAAATGGGACAACAGTTTGTCCGAGGGCATGTCCACTGGCACGTTTGCCACGTAGATCTTCCTGTTGGACACATCAGCAGCGTTTGCATTTGACGCGGAGTTCCCAGCAGCAGCAAGCTGGGTGACCGTGACGCGGCCATCAATCTTCTTGCTTGGCTCTCTTAAAGCAAGAAGAGCCCCGTCGACATGCTTGAAAGTGACAAACCCGTAACCCTTACTCTTGCCCGTGGCCTTGTCCATGATGACAACAGCCTCCTCGATCTCCCCGTAGGCGGAGAAGAGCGAACGGAGGCCATCAGTGGTGGTCTCCCACCCAAGACCGCGGATGAAGAGCTTCCTCTGTGTGGTGTCGGCATCGGCGACCGATCTCACAGCGGCTAGGACATCGGGGTGGCGCATGACGGCATCCTGGAGGATGTCGAGGAGCTGTTCCTTCGATAGGTTGTCGATCATCTTCCGGCCTTCATCGGGGGTGAGGGATGGGATGGAATCCACCGGCTCAGTGACGGAAACGCCATTATCTTCGATTCTTCGCTTCTTGGAGGGATCCATGGAGAGGGGCAAGAAGAACCACAACAGGTTAAACCCGAACCCTAACTGCTCAGATACAGGGAGGCTAGCGACGGCTGAGATGGGTGTAACTCCGAGACTGTTCGCTTAGTTATATAGATAGGCACATATTGGGCCGGGCCTCGCTAACAACAGATCAATTCTGGGCCTCTGGAGAAATTTAATTAATTAATTATTCTTCCGATAAGTTAATTAATTAATTAATTAATTTCGGTTCTAGTACAAGAATGTTTTTAAAACTATTAAATCTTCTGTCCGTCCGATTATTTTCATTGGTTATCTCTTTAATTTCGTTATATATATATATTTTTTTATTTATAAGTAAATATAAAAAAATGTTATTACAGAGTGATATACATGATAAAAATAAAGAATAGAATTTTGTAAGGGTCTTATAAAAATCTTTAGTGGACGCCAGCATTTTACTTTCTGGCCAGTTCATTCTCTAGCCACCCAATCTCGAATGAAACTTGCTCCATCTTGCATTGACTGCCCCCCACCCCGACTCATTTTATACCATAATTATAAAATGATTAATTAAAATTATATTATATATGACTTAATATGTATTGTCAATATTTAATATAAGTTATATTCTATGTTATATGTCATATATTATGTATTACATATAAATAAATAGATATAATATATATGTATATATTATAGCATTTGGCAGGGCAGGTCGTGTCAGGTGCCACACCCGGGCTCGCCCTAACCCATACACGGGATCGGGGCAAAATCCTGCCCCATCCTTGCCGTGGGTCGAGTCAACCGGACGGGGGTTAGTTTTGCCCTCCCCAGCGGTAGAGTTGTACAAAGAAAATTGAAGAATGAGATCGACCATAATAAAAAATTCAGTTTATTTCCAATCAGCTCTTATGTATTACACTTTTTAAAAGTGCAATGGTCCTATTAATTATTAATTATTCCGTTAATCATTTCAAATACTTTTAACAATATTTTTAAAAAAATATTATAAATATATTTAAAATAAAATATAAATATATGGGAGATATTTTTAAGAAATTACAAAATAATTAGATATATATTATTTTATTTTCTTGGTTTCAATATGGATTTTTATTTGGTTTACACTTTAACGATTCCGTTCGCTCGAGCAACCCTGCCTAATGGCAGTAGTGAGAAAATAAATGGAAGGGTCCTCACGGTTTTAATTTTATCTGTTCTAGTACAGAAATGCCCTCCAGTGTTTTGGGAAATTACCAATGCCCTAGCTGAGATATCTACTACGGCGGCCCATAAATCCTTTCCCGGAGGCCCACGACCAAACACAGGCCGGGCCGAGGAAAGTTTTGAGCCGAGGGTAGTGAATTCTTCTGCAGTTCCGAGACCAGCGGCCATGCCAGGCAAGAAATGGTCTTTAGGTTTTTTTTTTTTTTTCTTTTTGCTCAAAAGAAATGGTCTTTGGTTGACCCATAAAACTCCTATGGAAAGACAATACTGCTTTTGCAATTGGAAATGGGAAAACGTAAGCTTCCTTGGGTCAGTCAACTCCTGTCGTGTCTCGAACTGAGTGCAAATGATGACACAAGGAGTCGCCATGCCTCCTCCGTAAGAGGAAGAAATACAATCGACATTGCCCGGAGGTCGCCACCAGGAACGAAGTCTGGCAGAAGAGAAGGGCCCGGTCTCGAGATGGCTCACATCAGTTCTGGCTTGGTAGCATCTTCACTGCAGAGGACATGGGAAGGCCGGATCTACGGAACAGAAGAATGCGCCACGTAGTTACGAGCTCTCCCCGGTGATGAGGTTTCCCGACCTGCACCTGAGATAATGCAATGTTGTAGTCAGAATCTTCAAAAGTTAAGGATTCGGTGTATACTTTCAAATCTACTCATGAACAGCTTGTCGACGTTTTTTTATTTGTTTGAATCTCTTTTAGTGAAGTCCTCTTCCTAAGAACATCCTTCTCCTTCATCGTCTTCCCATCCAACAAATTACTGCAAAAGTTACTGACTCACAAGCACCCCCTTTTTGTTTTTTTAATGGCTACACTCACTGCATCCGTCGAGGAAAAGGGGGAACTTTACCTCAGCTCAGCTCACGGCATCGTGAATCAAAAGAGGTATGCTTTCATGGTGGATTTATCAAATCGATTGCTTCTCAGCAATGGATCGCCTAAAGAAGATGAGCAAAAACAAATCTGAAAACGCAAAGAGACAAGCGTAAGTGGAGAGAGAGAGAGAGAGATGAATGTGGATACGAATAGATGCATAAAAATAGCATGACCTAATGCTCACATGGAAAGAGGCGGGGGAGTAGAGAGAGAGAGAGAGAGAGAAAGGAGGCTAGATCTATAGAGCGAGATAGAGAAAGAGACTAACGCCATTGCCATCTGTTGTACTTGATAGCGCAGTTCGGGCTCTCCAAAGCTCTCTGTCAATCTCTCTCTCTCTCTCTCTCTCTCTCTCTCTTATCTCCGTCCTCTTGACTTGCGGCGAATGGATCGGGAGACAAATGAGGCCAAATCCGTCCCTCTACTCTTTTCTGGCCAAGCCATCTTCACCACTGAAACCCTAGGCTGTCTACGCTCCTCCTCCTGATTGCAAGCCTGCCACGACCCGCATTACCCCAGGTGAGCTGATTTCGCGGAGTTTCTGACGAATTTTAGCTTTCCTTCGGTGGAAGTTCTTGAATGCAGGATGGTCTGCTCCTCTGATTCGTAAGATTTTCTCTTTGCCAATTCGACTAGCTTCTAGCCGATGAATGCGATAATTGAACAGTAAAACTCTTTAAATTTGAGCGGTTCTGATTGTTTATCTCCCTGGTTATCTTAAGATCTCTTCATAGCTAAGCTCCTGCAAACTGGGAATTTCTCATTGGCTTTTTGTTTGATACCAATCCCCACTGAAATCAAACGGCTGAATTCGCTCCAAGAGTGTCCCTCCACCGTGCATGACCAAATGAAGCTACTTTTATCTGTTCAGGTGCCGTTTCTGAGTTGTATAGATCCTGTCATCCTAAATCTCGTTGAAATTGAATTGCCGTATTCACTCTGCTACTGTCCGCTGCTTCACTGCAGGGCGAAATGAAGTTCCTCTTCTTCTTCTTCTTTTATAATTTTTTTTAATTGTGGAGTGGTGTTGTGAGGGTGGGGCGGATGGTATTAATGGTAATCACATCTACAATTAATTTCATATCATGCACTCGTTTGCTTTTTATTTCCATTTTGTTCACAGTTAATGTGCACTTCCTCGTATCATGCAGAGTCCTCTACATTTCGCTAGCCAGCTTGAGTTAGACCTCCCTTCAACATGAAAATGACATCACGTATTGTGCTATATTATGATAGCGAGCTTAAGCTAATTTAATAATGTTTATCACCTTCTTATATTCTGTTTCACTTGATATTGTAGTTAGGTTCAAGAATTTGCCTGGTGGTCTTTGTCTTGGGCTAACGTATGACTGGAGGATTCAGTTGAAAGTTGGACATATCTTGCCAACACAATCACAGCTGCTTCTAGATTGAAGAACTGAAGGCGTTGCGATGATGTGCAAAACGCCGAGTTGATAGAGATGTTTTTCGATAATGGAATTCAAAGTTTTGGCAATGATGGTTTTGAGGGATCAAATGAGGAGCATCAGATTTTTAGAGAGGTGTTTTTCGGACAACATACTGGGAATGACAGAGGAAGAAGGTCACCTGGAGCTTCTATCTCTGAGTATGCATTGAGTAAGAACACTAGTTCATCAATTTGCTCAAACACTGATAGTTCTCCTTTGACCAGTCAGTCCTCTCCAAAAGTTTTCTGCTTGCCAGAGTCTATTTATGTGAATGATGGCTCCAGAGGGAATTCTGCTTTAAGATATTCCTCAGAAGATTTTCCTGTGCAAGAGATGAGTGATTCCAATGCTTATCTTAAACAGAAAAATTTATCAGTTGAGAGAATTTCTGATACTGTAATTGATGAAAAAGTTATGAGTTCATCACTGATTTCCTGCGAAAGCATCACTGGTATGCCTCCTTATAGTGCAGACTCCTTCTTACACACAATCAACTTCCCTTTAGTTGAATCTTTCCATCAAGGGGTTGCATGGAATTATTACCTGCTAAAACAGAATGTGCCTTGGGAGAGAGGAGTTGATGTAGGTATTGCAGATCTGTTAAATTGTAGGTTCCTAGGCTCAAGTGGAGACCTTGGGAACGAGATCCATGCTAGTAAAACTATTACATCACCTGTTTCTCCGGAGGTCTATGCAGCAAGGCCATTGGCTGCAAGCCCATCTTCTTGTGCTGGAGGTTGGTTGGAATATCATGCACATGCAGATGAGAGGACAATGGACTATAATAATCTGGGTTTGCAGTTATCTAACAGTGTGGAAACAGATGCCTCGAAGGATCCCCGTCGTCTTCTCCTTTCTTCTGCTCTTGACTTGCTTAAAGATGCAGGATGGCTTGTAACAAAACATAAAAGACCTTGCAGGAGCTATCTGGAGTCCAAATATAAATCACCTGCTGGGAGGTCGTACCGTGAATTTTCAAAAGTTTGGAAAGCATGTGGGGAAATCCTGTTGGCTGACAGATTTCTGTTGTTAGAGCAAGACGATGTTAAGGGATGGAATAATATCAGTTTGTTCTTTTCGGATTTATATGAGACATTAATGAGCATGAAAAAAGAACAGAATCAATTGGTTGTTTCGAGGTCCTTGATTCAGCAATGGAATATCTTGAATCCCTTTATAACCATCATCTTCATTGACAAGAAGATTGGGATGCTAAGAAAGGGCGAGGTTGTTGAAGCAAGACAGACTTTGCTTATTGACAAATATGAGAAGAGAAATGTTGTTTTGGGCTTGAGGCATGTGGATGACAAGGACAAGAGAAGATATACTCCTGCTGAAAGTAAGGTTAGGATTTCTTATGGCAAAAATGAGAAACGAGATACAGTGCTGGGGCTGAAATGTGGAGACTTAAAAGCAAGCTTGCCTTTTGGGGGCCAATTTCCAGGTTTATTTTCTGACTGGCATCACCCTTCAGATAGTGAGAGAACAGTTTTTGGCAGTAAAGCAAATGCTTTTTCCAGGCAATCTCATGATGAATATTTCTCAAAATGTAATTGGCAAGGAACTGAGGGGACAGCTAGATTACTGTCTGAGACATCATTTCACATGCCTGCTGTCAGTGGTAATTGTTTGGCAGAAACTGCTGGAGGGATTCGAGGGAGTACAGAACCATGGGATGGAAATGATGGCAGAAATGCTTTGTCAACACTGGATACTGAGTCAAATGGTAATGTCTTGCCAGGGCTTTTCAATGGTGATTGTGCTAACGTTTTGCCGGGTCTTTGCAATGATAATTTACTTCTTTCTTCAGCAAGTGTTTATTCACTTCCTGATGCTTTGGCAACAGTTCCCTCTCATTCAGATGTAAAGGCAAGTTTCTTGCCTAATGGCAAGGAAAATGTTGAAAGGCGAGGGCGCCTTTTGGAAAATATGCCCATTGTTGCTTGTAAGAGTAAAGAAGAATTATTTGAAGACCAAGGAACTGATAACATGAGACATATAGTGGCAGCATCACAGTCTAGCTGTTTGGACTACCATGATTCTTGCTTTTCAACTGGTTGCAGATCATGTAAAAGTCAGCCCCAAACTGTGGATCCAGTTGATTCAGATGATAAATATGAATTGCATACAGAATTCCTTTTTCAGCAATATGAACCAGAGTCACCTGTCTTGGGAATTACTGGTATTATAGAGCAGCCTAAAAGTAGTGGAAAGGAGAGTCATCAGTGCAGTGTGGTAGATGTAGCTTTGAAGAAAAAAACAAGAAGGAAGTCAAAAAAGATATCTGAGATAAAATCAACAGAATTGCATCAGACTCAGATAATTGGCCAGACTTCCAACAAGGCTGAGCCTCTGAATGTTGATATTTATCTCTCTCATTTGGAGCTGGACCAGATGCAGGAACCTTTAGCTGCTGAAGTGAGAAGTGAGGACTGTAAGACATTTTTCAGTTTTTTGGAGCATCAGGTGGAGAAGAAAAGGCTGAAACACAAGAAGATCGGTCATGATTGTGACAATATAGATAAAAGGAAAAGATCACGGAAATGTGAAATTGACGATGATGACCTATTGGTCTCAGCAATAATAAAAAACAAGGACATAGGTCCAAGCCCTGGTCGATCTAAGCCTAAAATGAAGGATTACAAATCAAGGGTCAGAAGAATGATGAAAAGCAAGAATGGAGGCTGTCGTTTGCTTCCGCATCAGGTGGGGCAGGGAAGGAAGCTCACAGCAGAGGGAAAGTGGTCCTTAGTAGGCGCTAGAACGGTGTTATCCTGGTTAATTAATTCCAGTGTCATATCTCGTGATGATGTGATCCAATACCGTGATCCAAATGATAAGACAGTGCTAAAAGATGGCCGAGTTACCATGAATGGTATTATTTGTAACTGTTGCAATGAGGTGCTGTCAGTCACTCAGTTCAAGTTTCATGCAGGATTCGAGATGAACCAACCTTGTTTGAACTTATTCATGGAATCTGGTGAGTCTCTCACTTTATGTGAGCTTCAAGCTTGGTCATCCGAGTATAAGACCAGAAAAAGCAGGAAAATTACCAATCAAGCTGATGACAATGATCAGAACGATGATTCTTGTGGACTCTGTGGTGATGGGGGCGAGCTGGTATGCTGCGATAATTGTCCTTCTACTTTTCATCAGGCATGCTTGTTGACTGAGGTGTGTTATTTTTTCCTTAACAGTTCTCTTGTTCTACATTATGTTGCACAATGCATGACTGAATGTTTTACTACCTCTTCCTTGGATGAGCTTTAACATATAACTCCTGCTACAGCTCTTGATTTACCTCTTCAACTTTTCACATCAATTCTGCTACAACTCTTAGTTTTTCCTTCTCTTTAAAATATGGAACTCTTATTATTGTTTGACATTCTGGTACAAGTAAAATTCATAGAAGACAGGTGATTATTCTTCTCAAGCACAACAGTGACAAGGTATGTTGGTTTACCTATAGTTTCACTTCTCTTGTAGGATCTCCCGGAAGGCAATTGGTACTGTGCTAATTGCACGTGTCGGATATGTGGAGATCTAGTTAATGCCTTTTCTTCTGATGGATGGAAGTGTTCACAGTGCGAGCATAAATGTAATACTTCTGTCCTTCATCATATGCCTACTTATTCTGAATATTCACAGATGGGTTAAATTATGGTGTGCCAGACATTTATGTCTGCCTGTGAGGGATGTGATTTCAAACAATTTACTTCCCTTAAATCTGTGTGGTTTCAATTCTCATATACTATAAATATCTCTCTTTGTTTGGGAATTTCTTTGGCTGCTAGATTTGCTCCTTTGTATCTATTTTTTCCATGATACATAATTTCGCAAGTGTTGACTTTTACTTAAGTTATATGGCATTTATATGTTAATAATTGATGCACAGATCATGCCTCATGCATGAAGGGAAAAATGTTGGATCCAGTTGCCTCTGATGCTTGGTTTTGTGGCAGAGGCTGCCAGGAGGTATTGTTTCTTGATTCTCAATTTTTTTGAATAATTGTAAATGAGGGGGGTTCATTGGTGCTCTATCCATGTTTTGATGGCATAATTTTACTCTTCCCTTCTTTGTTTATGTTTGCTTTCTTTGAAGATTTACTCTGGGCTTCATTCTCGCATTGGCCTCATCAATCACATTGGTGATGGCTATTCGTGGACCCTTCTTCGATGCATTCATGATGACCAGAAGGTTCATTCTGCTCAAAAGTTTGCCCTTAAGGCAGAGTGTAACTCAAAGCTAGCTGTTGCTCTCTCCATAGTGGAGGAATGTTTTGCATCAATGGTGGATCCAAGGACTGGCATAGATATGATACCCCATGTTCTTTATAACTGGGGGTAAGTGCCATTCTTGTTATTTCTAAATCTTGATAAATTTCATGCAGTCCATTTCCCTTTTCTTATTGCAAAGATGCTCTCTGATAGTTTGTATGCTTTTGTCTAAATTGTCATTCTAGCATACTCTACATTACACAATATGAAGTCTGGAGACTAGTCTAGTCTTCTTCTCATTATCTACAAGGCATCATTTTGTTCCCTTAAAAGGTTAATGTAAAGATGAAGGTGCAAACAGTTAATAACTTCATCCAGAATCAACTTTCTAGTTTCTTTATCATCTTCAGATCAGACTTTGCGCGCTTGAACTTTCAAGGGTTCTACACAATGGTTCTGGAGAAAGATGACGTGCTGATAACTGCTGCATCTGTCAGGTATTATCACAATCCATAATTCACACCCATTATGCACTTATTCTTGGTCATGTGCAGATGAAAACTATTGCACAGCCTACAGGCTTTTTTACATTTTTAACTCAACTGTTGTAGGAAACAGAATTCAATACTTGATATTTGAATTATCTTTGCTATTAGAAAGGTACTCTGAAACAACTCACTGTTGTTTTTGTCTTCTAGTTGGGGTAGCTACTACTGCTCTTGTTTGTACCTCTGTTGGTTTATTTTGATAGTATATTCTGGTTGCAGGCTGCATGGAGTAACAGTTGCTGAGATGCCACTTATTGCAACCTGCAGCAAGTATCGATGCCAGGGAATGTGTAGACGCCTTATGACTGCTTTAGAAGAGGTACAATTCAAGCTAATGGATCGTCTGGTCTACTGTAGTTGAAGGAAATGTAAAATCCATATTATCAAGTCGTGTATGTGTTCCTTTCCCATTGCTCATCATACCTGAGGGGCCTCAACTTGCAAACAGTGCATGATTTTGGTCCTGTTTGATATCGCAGATTGAAAAGGAGATTGTGAAAGGAAACCGAGGTGCCATCTTTTATGGTGCTTTCATGTTCGAGGCTCTCCTATTTATTTATACTGAAGATGGCGTCACTTGACTTTTTTTTTTTTTTAAATTTATGGATGTATAGAAGGGAATGCAATGAAACAATTATATAAAATGATTGGACATAATGTTGAGTCTTTTTACACAGTATGGTTCTGATTCCCTGTGCCTTATGTTAGGAGCCAGTTAGGATTGCATGATCTTTAGTACGTGTGTTGATTGTGTTTGCTGCAGCTACTGATATCTCTCAAAGTGGAGAAGCTTGTGATAGCTGCCATTCCAGAGCTGGTGGAAACATGGACTGTAGGCTTTGGCTTCCAGATCGTGGAGATGGACGAGAAGCAAAGCCTGAATGGGATCAACTTAATGGTGTTCCCTGGGACAATACTTCTGAAGAAGTCCCTTTTCCAAGGTCATAAATCAGACACTCAAACAGGTGATTGAATCTCCTCGTCATGCAATTGTGCTGAGCGTACTTTCCATTTCTAATCTAATTATTCGGTTGAAGTGGCAAATGCGGTTGCAGATCATGATGGACGAGATAGATTTCTGCCTTCAGGTGTAGAATCAAATTCCGATACTGAGCTACCTGCTGAAAACTACCGTGCTGGGGAAGCTGGTCCACTGATGGGAACGAAACTAGTAGAGGCTACTTCTGCTGAGAAGGCACATGGGGATTTTGCTGTGGAAGCAAATATTACGTCGATTCAGGGAGCTGATCCACCAGTTCTGGAAGTAGCCTCTCCTGAAGAAGAACACCCTGCCATCGAGTCAATGCATCAGCCCCTGGGAGAATCTCGCTGCGAAAACGCTGCCCTGGAGGATGACGCTCTGGTAATGCCAGAAGAGTCGGGAAGAGACGGTCAAACAAGAATCATCGATCCGGTACATAAAGATGGTGTAGTTTGTGTAGGACGAGAGATTGCAGCTTAAAGGTGCATTATGTAGTAGGGCTTAGGAGATGGAAGGCATATTTATGTAGGAGCAGTTCTCAAATCCGTCCTGCTCAGAGACGGTACGTTATGCGGTATATAAGCCCAGCTGTATGTTCTCTATAAAACTGGCTGGCCTCTTTTCCTGGAACATTCTCGGAGAACCTGCGAGAGCATATGCGCACGGGGAAGTGACAGACGATTGACTGTATACTGCTTTTGGGCAAAATTTTTTGGTCCTGCTGATTAATCAGAGTGTGATGGTAGCATATGCTTCCAGTGGATCAAATGTGACACCAATGGATATCAGCGGACGCACACTGTGCTTGCAGTGCGTAGAGTCCCAGTAGGCTTATCCCGATGGAGAGATGGGTCGACTGTCGACAATATCGATCTTGTTTGGAGGCAGAGAACCAAAAGAAGAATACATAACCAAAAAAAATTAAATAAAGAAAAGAAGAGTGATCGAGGATATTCTCTTTGCCCACATTAACACTGGACAGCTGCATTCTTTTGCACAATAAAATTTGCAACCTGATGTACTCTTGTGACCGACGGCATTGATCGTGGGCTCACATTTCTTCTCTTTTTTTTTTGGGTTTAAACGAGGAAATAAAAGGATTCTTCTCGACAGCAACAAAATCATCTCAAGTCATCTTGGAGAGCGTACATAGCTGATCAGCACCCTTGACTGTGTTATTATGTACTTGCTGCTGCTGCTGCTGCTGCCCTCTTCCGTCATTAAACTTCTCCTTTTTATATTGCTTCTTCACCTTCTCCCGACTCTCCAGAGTTTGCCCTCCAAAACAAGAACAAATTATTAACAATATAACGAAGAAAAAAACAATTCTGCCTTTATTACTTTCTTTCTTTCTTTCTTTCTTTGACTCTGCAACTGCCCAATTGTCCAGTTTCCATCCACATGACATGAAATCATTTATGAATGAAGGCTCTCTCTGCAGTCTTCCCTCACCTGACCTCACCTGAAGCTCTCCTCTTCTCACTTGAGTTATTAGATCCTGTCTTCTCTGTCAGTAAGTAATATCGAGAGTACAATTACGTATTCTTGGAGAATCCAAGAAACCAAAAAATACATAAATAAATATATATATATATTATATCACAATAAGTAATTAGAAGAAGTATGAGTTTATAAGTATTTTAATATATTTATGAGAATTATGGTCATATAATATCAATCAAAATTTAAGCTAGATGTCCTATCGATGCAAGTTAACTCGATTCCTCGGCCGACGTCTAGCGTGGGTGGCTGTATTACAATATAATATATAGGAGCTGACCTGCACTTGAAGCTACGGCAAAAGCAGTGATCCGTGAATTGGAGAATGAATCACTCCTTTTGACCTTAAGTTTCATTATATATTCCCCTTCTCCATCCCATTCCCCAGCCTGTTACACTAATTTATTAGATTATATATTATATTATCTTAAATTTATAATTAATTTTTAAATACGGACTCTCAATCATTTTAAATCATAAATTTAACTTATTATGTATTATTATTGAACTATTATCTAGATTCTTCTCTCTCTATATATTATTTTAAGTAAAATATCAGCCCTTAAATATATAATAGATCTCCTGACATAATTATAATAAATTATTACATAATTATAGTCTTCAAGCCACAAAAAAGATATTGTTTCTTCTTTTTTTTAAAAAAAAAATATATAGATAATGATAATAATGTTACTGAGATCGGAAAAGGGGTAATAATTAGATAGCATATCAGGTCTCTCTTGGTCGGTCGTATTGCCATTTGGCATGGCCAAGCGAATGAAAAACGTACGCCTGCCCTGCAAAAACCAATACTTAAGTGTGTGTGTACATATATATATATATATATATATAACTTGCGTGTAACTAATAATCCACCGCATTGATTTGATTGGCCACCAAATTAATTGATTAATATAAACCTAGCTACGAGAACCATTATGGTATATACACACACACACAGGTGTATATATATATATATATATAAGAAGGTAGGTACGCGCATATATACATGTGGCTTTATGCTATTAGTTACATTTCATTTCACACGGGGACAAAATAATCGGTAATTGAAATCGAGGGAGAAATTATCGATTCCATTGAAATCAGTAGCATAATATAGTGCGCATGATCAACTCAGCAGCTCCACCCACATAATATATGGTAGTGTATGTATGATGATCATATTAGATTAGATTTGATTTTCCAACCGCGCATTAAAGAGCTATCTAGCAAGAACAAAAATCACCACTGGAGGGAGGAGAAGACTATTCTACGCATGCATTGATTGCATCATTCTATTATATTTCAATCGACTGCATGTCATTGTTAGTATAACAAATGGATCGAGGCAAAGTGTGTATGTATATATACATATATAAATATAGATCCAATGCTGGCCCGTATAATTATATACTACTCCAATAATAATTGATCTTACACGTATCACAAATCAATCTCACTAAAGGGGTTCTAATCTATCTCTACTTTACTATTTAAATGAGGAGACGGCCATATCAATTTGATTGTGTTAGATATATATATATATGTGTGTTGTTAATTATTCCAGATTAGGGTTTCTAGCAACGACAATAATAATAATAATGATAATAATCATCATCCTGAAAGCACATCTGATCCGCAGGCCATATTATAACATGGCCACGGAGTAGCTCGATTGGCCAACTTGGAATCGGAGTAGACTTGTCATTAAAGAAACCATCATAAACATTAATGCAAAGAAGGAATCCTTCCATCGTAACCAGCCACGCTTCTACAAGTCTTTGATTACGGGCGCATCAATTAAATCAAACACGTAATTAACTGGTGATTAGGAGACATGGCAGTTTCATGCCTTATTAATTCTTCTTTTTTAAAAAAAATAATTAAATTCAATTAAATGGAGCAGCTTCGCATCATTAGGGCATCCATCATGCAATTCTTTAAACAATAATCAGAGGAATAAGGGGTAAAAATTATTGGAGGTCACGTTCATGGACTAATCCTACCGAGTACCACCTCTCTCATTCACAATATGAATATCTTGTTAATATTTATTTATTTTTATTATAGGTACCATTTCTGGAGGGAAAAAAAAGAATCATAGGATAAGAATAGTACTTAATCATAAATTGTTGAGATTTTTTAAGGAAAGAAAGGTCAAGCATGCGTTCGTTCCATTCCATTGTCCTGTGACTGACTGAGAATGTATCTTATCCAATAATTATATTACATTAGTATAATAATTTTTCCTTTTTATTTAATAGTTGCATTATTTTGAGCTCTACCGATTTCTTTTACTGTTTACTTGATTTTTTTTTAGTTTTTAATAGATGAAAAATAAGCTTTTATCAATTTTTTATTAAACGATTATACTACGTTAACATAATCAAGAAAGTCGGAGCGTGCATAATATGACCTCAAGCGAGCTTGGTTTGATCGGTTCAGCATGTTTCTTGTCGAATAGGAGTTCTTCTACAGCTCGGTTGACCCGTCACCTTTCACTTATTGCCATGGTGGTCATACTCTCCTATTACTTCTCCATGTTGATGATATTGTATTAACTGGAAGTTCCTCTGAACTTATATGCTCAAGCTCTTACATGATCTTAGTGATAATTTTTCAAAAGGGTGGAAGTCACTCGCACCTTTGCTGGCCTTCTACTGTCCCAACAGGAGCATGCTGCTATGGATATTCTTGCTTGGATTCCCATGGAAAATTGTAAAGCCTATCTTTACTGCCAAGGCTACCCAGGAAGTCTCCACTTAGGCAAGGAGATCGTCCATATCGTGATCCATCCCGTCTTCGAAGTCCCGTCGGTGCACTTAGATGTCTAACTTTTACAGTGCCGGATCTTTCCCTGGCTGTCAATACAGTTATATGTCAATCTGGTCGTGCGTATTTTGAGATATATATGTTCGAGGAACTCTTGACCTTGGTCTTCCTTCATATCTTACTAAGTCCCTCGCAGCTATTTGCCTTCGCTGACACTAATCAGGCTAGATGTAAAGACACGCACGTAGGCCTACTTCCTGCCGGTCTTTGCGCATTCCTTGGCTCAAGATGTGTATCTCGTGGACTACCTACCAAGAAGTGGCTAACTGTTGCTCGATCATCTATTGAAGCTAAGTTATAGCTGCTGCTATTGAGCCTATATATACTTGGATCTCATTTCTTCTTTGAGATATCGCCCTAACTTGTTATTTTTAAATAGTATCTCATCATTTCATCTTACTACAAATTCAATCATTCGCACTCGGACAAAACGCATTGACATCGATTACCACTTTGTCCACGAGAAAGGTTGCCTTGAGTTGGATTGTCACTAGCTATGTGCTGTCCACTTTGCAAGCCGCGAATATACTCGTCAAGCCTCTTGCTCGGGTTCATTTCACCGGTGTACGTCTCAAACTCGGTCCGTGGCCCACTGCAGCACTCGGTTTGAAGGGGTTATTGAGGGAAACAAACCTCTCCAGACATTCTCTTCCTCTGCAGATTCAAAATCGAATGATGAGGATTCTCAATATTATATATCCATATAAAATAGGAGGATAAGAATTCACAGGGATTCTCAAATTTTTTTTTTTCCTCTTTCGAGATATTATTTCCAATACACCTCTGCACATGTATGTATATGTTGAATGATTGTAAATGAATATTTACCGGTGAGTTTGCCTATATTATTAGTCTCTCTTCTAATACTCTATAAAGATACCTCACCGTAAAACCGACAAGACCGTGACTTATGGGGGATGGTGGCCCGATCTGGCCCATCCGCGATCGGCCGGGGTGGGGGGGCATTTAGGTCATTTAACGCGTCGTCGATGATTTAAATATTCTGTCTTGTGTTAGCCTTAGACTCTTCCAGGTCTAAGGTTGTTTTTCTGGCAGTTTCCCTTTTTATTTATTTATTTATTTCGGGTTTTTGCGTTCCGTTCTGATTAGAAGCCCGGCTAAGTTGAGCCCGTTGACCGCTTGTGGCGTTGCCACGTAATGAAGGAAGTCTATTATATATTATATTCCTGATGAGGGTCTGAATTAAATGAACATGGATTGGCAGTGGCACCATCCATCGTGCTTTGGTAGTCAACGATCCCATCTATCGCAAGCCAAAGGTCATCCCAGTGAATGAGAAAAAGGAGGTGGGGGTGGGATAATTTTTTTATTTAATAATTAAAAGGTTATGTATTTAATTTTTATATTTTATATTTATTTATATTTAATATTTTTTAAATTCATAAATTTTGTGTAATAAAAAATCATATGACATTACATTAAGGAAGTAAAGATGGAAGTAAAAATCACATGTAAAAAATGGAAATGGCAGAAGGTACGAAAATAGCTATTTTTATGGAAAAAGAATATTTGAATTTAAATTAGAATGAAAAATTGAGAAATGGTAGGACGAAGCTGTCTCTCGTGAAGCTGAACTGAAAGTTTAATTAAAAAAAAAAGAGAGAGAAAAGAAAGAGGAGAAGACAATAATAAATAAAAATGAAAATAATTAAGAGCATGACGCACTTGGCCCTTCTCTCTCTCTCTCTCTCTCTCTCTCTTTGTACTTCACTGTTTCTTCCTTCTTCCTCGCTTCGAAGCTTAATATTCAGTTCCTTGCTTCCTCCTTTGCATCACGATATCCCGATATCTGTGTCTCCCCTCCTCTCCCTTGGAAGGGTTCCTCCTCCAGTCCTCCTCTTATTCAAGGCCTTTCCTTCCGGCCGGTGTTCATCTCTCCATGCACATGATACTCGGTTCTATTGCCATTACTTTGAATGACATTGTTGAAGTCGGAGAGAGAGACCCGATGAAAGACCTAAAGATAGGAGCATAGAGCGAGTTTGGACTTTGGCCTTTGGCCTTTGGAGTGAGGAGAGGGACCGAGTCAGATACTAATTTGACGTCGAGAGGGGAACAGAAATGTCGCGTCCCCTTGCACCTGAACTCGGCCTTGACACGCTGTCGGATCGGTTCCTCGACTCACTCGGTTTCGAAGTGAACAAGCCCGATTTCCGTGAACTCGATCTCGGCTCGCCCGTTTCCCCCCTGCGTACTCGTCACAGCGGACTCACCACTACTGCCACCACCATCACTGGCAGCAGCTCCAGCTCCTCCGCTTCCGTCTCTGCCCGGAACGGTCCGGACCCGCTACCGAGACGGTCCTGCTCGGGCCAGAACAGCCACTCGGGCGAGCTCTCCAGCTCCAGCGAGAACAGCCCCACCGCCGGATTCGGCAAGGCTGTACGAAACTTCGGACCGGGTCCGGCAAGATCCGAGACGGTGAGCGCCCACCAGACGGCCTTCTCAGGGCAGAGGTCGGTTAATTCGTCGCCACTGAACGTCCTTCCGACCGGCAACATCTGTCCATCCGGTCGGATCCTGAAGACTGGTGTTGCCACAACCAGTATTTCCAGGACGGACGTTCTGGGCTCAGGCACGGGCAAATACGGGCATGGAAGCATAATGCGAGGCGGAGGATGCAGTGCGGGCCGTGCCAAAACCGAGTCAGTTCCTACTCGGAATGTTTACAGCTACGGAGGAGAGACTTGTAGGCGGACTACTGAGGTTGTCTCAGATCCGGAGGAGCTGAAGAAGGCAGGAAACGAGCAGTATAGAAAGGGGCAGTTTTTAGAGGCTTTGAGACTTTATGATAAGGCCATCTCGATTTCACCAGGTAATGCGGCTTACTTTAGCAATCGCGCAGCTGCCCTTATTGGTCTCGGGCGTCTGGCAGAGGCAGTTAGGGAGTGTGAAGCGGCAGTAAACTTGGATCCGAAGCACTGGAGGGCGCATCAGAGACTGGCCGCTCTGTTTATTAGGTGAGAATCGAATATGGGGTTGAAAGACCCGATTTTTGGCTCACCCGTATTATTAACTTTAGTTGTAAATCTGCAAGTCATTTTGTTCTGTGCAAATAACTTGTGGACCCGTCTCTTTAACCTGTAAATCTCCAGTTGGCCTAAAGGTTTCAATCGCCTATGCCAAAAGGCCTCCAAGGGTGCAGTTTGATGTTAACTTCTGAATTTCCATATAGGCATTTCCTTTTACTACCGATTCATGTCTGAATGAGTTTTACTTGCGTGTTTCATCGGGTCACTTTGTTTCTACCATTGGGACTCTTTTGAACCTGCCCGATCTATAATTTCCACTATGTATAACTGTGACCTTGAATTCAAGGCGATGCATCTGCTGCTGATTAGGGCCTCTTCTCTGTGTTGCAGTACAGCTTTCTTCTTTTGTAACAACGTAGTTTCAATTAAATGGGTCTCCTTTCAGATTAGGATTGATAGAGAATGCCAGGAAGCACCTATTTGTCTTGGGACAGAAACCTGATCAGATTGAGCTTCCTAAGCTACAGACAGTAGAAAAGCACCTGTGCAGATGTGCTGATGCTCGGATAACTGGTGACTGGAATAGTGTGCTGAGAGAAGCCAACATCGCCATTGCAGCTGGAGCAGACTCTTCTCCTCAGGTAACTTCTGTCATCGTCCTTTCAAAGCAATTCTTCAGGTTTGCTAGGTGCATAAATGCTTATGGTGGCTGAACCATTTTTCAAATGAATTTACAGCTCTTCATGTGTAAAGTGGAAGCCCTTTTGAAGCTTCACCAACTTGAAGAAGCTGAATCGAGCATAAAAAGTGTCCCTGAGTTAGGATCACACACCAATTTGTGTGCACAGACACGGTTCTTTGGGATGATTTCTGAAGCTTACCTGATGTTTGTACATGCCCAGATGGAGTTGGCCCTGGGAAGGTGAGCTTGGGAAATTGTTACTCGGATGTGACTTGGAATTTACTTGATTGTAGAGAGAGCAAGGATTGATTGAGGAATGCCTTGCAGGTTCGATGGTGCAGTTTCCATGGCTGAGAGAGCCGGATTAATTGATCCTCAAAACTCTGAGGTTTCGGGACTTCTCAAGAATGTCAGGTTGATAGCTAGAGCTCGTGCCCATGGGAATTATCTCTTCAAATCTGAAAGGTTCACTGAAGCTTGCTCAGCCTATGGAGAAGGCCTCAAACTCGATCCTTCCAACTCTGTTCTCTACTGCAATAGAGCAGCTTGTCGGTTTAAGCTCGGTCTCTGGGAGCAGTCCATTGAAGATTGCAACCATGCCTTGCGAATCCAACCCAATTATACAAAAGCTCTTCTTAGGAGGGCTGCCTCGAACAGCAAAGTAATTCTTATTTTGTCCAACTGTCAACAAATACTTATTTCAAATGACAGTGCTATACCAGTTCTTTTGAACTAATTATAAGTTTCCATTCTCAATTGCAGTTGGAAAGGTGGGCAGATGCTATGAGAGATTATGAAGTTCTAAGAAAGGAGCTTCCTGATGATAAGGAGGTTGCAGACTCTCTTTTCCATGCACAAGTGGCATTGAAGAAATGGCTCGGGGAAGAGGTGGTCAACATGCAGTTTGGTGGTGATGTGGAAGAAGCATCAAATCTCGAGCAGTTCAAGGCAGCAATATCTCTATCAGGTTTGAAGCTACCGATAGATTGAAAAGGATCACTTTATCTTTCTGAATTTCTTGAATATATGACATAAAAATTGGGAATGACAGGGGTTTCTGTTGTGCACTTCAAAGGAACCTCGACCCAGCAATGCAAACAGATGTCATCTTTTCTTGATACACTCTGTAGTCGCTATCCATCGATAAAATTTCTGAAGGTACAATCATCTTATCTTGTTCCTTTCATATGCAAAAAAGTATGTACAAGATGAATCGTTTCTCATCATGTGACTCATCTTTCATTTGAAGGTTGATGTTATAGAGAGCCCAGCGGTTGCCAGTGCAGAGAATGTGAGAATTGTACCCACGTTCAAGATATTCAAAGATGGTAACCGAGTGAAAGAGATTGTCTGCCCGAGTCCGGATGTACTAGAGCATTCAGTGAGGCATTATAGCTTTTAGGGCTCTCTAGATGCATTTGGCATATTCTCCTGCTTCTCTGCATGTTTTACGTTCTCATCATCTTCTACCCTTGAAGTAAACTTCCTCCCAGCCAGTTCTGTTCCCTCTCTGTGTACAAGTTTTCGTTCCTCCAAACCTGGAAGCATGTGACAGATACCTGTAACATAATCTATACAGTAGTCTTCCAAATCAGCCCGTGAGAGGAGCCCTAATGAGACAGAGAGAATTACCTTATTTGCCTTGAGCCTGATTCTTTCATTCCCCTATTCCTTACTCTCTTTCTCTCTGGTTCCTTTGTTTTCTGCCTCCTCCCTCTCTCCCCTGGGCCTTGACATTTTCCTCATTTTTCCTGTGTGTACTTTGTTTGTTAATGCATCCCAATAAGACGTGGAATTGTTGATGCCTAGATTACATTTTAGGAGGACAGGGAGAGATGGGGAGCCTGTTAGAAGAAGGGGGGGCTATATGTACATGTACATATGTGATGATACTGTATACAAGAAGGAGAAATGGATAGTAGAAAAGGGAAGGCAACAGAAGCCCTGAGGGATGAGAATTGGATATGCCTGGTGGGTGCTTAAAGCTGGGCTGGTTTAAGTAAGAGGAAGGATTAGACATGTTGTTCTTTTCTTTTTACAGTAATAAAAGCT
Source organism: Sonneratia caseolaris (assembly GCA_900006705.1). Classification (NCBI taxonomy): domain Eukaryota; kingdom Viridiplantae; phylum Streptophyta; class Magnoliopsida; order Myrtales; family Lythraceae; genus Sonneratia; species Sonneratia caseolaris. Next base: position 2,540,450 of record CXYZ01003051.1, read on the forward strand.
CTCCATTTTTCCTTTTAAACTTTCTGCCCATTTTCCCATTTCACCTTATTGTTGCTATTGTCATCTCCTGTCTGCAAATATTGCATTTGCTCATCATGTTTGTCCCAACCCCAGAAGTGATGATATTCTGTCATTTTCCCATTTCTTGCCGGAGTAGTTTGGTCGCCTTGTAAGTAAATATATGCAGCAGGGTAGTTTTCCTTAACAATGTCGGGTCGGGGAGATGTGTGTGAACTTCGGGTCATTTGATACAATTCATTGAAAGATGAGACAAACAAAAGCATCCAGCCAAACCGAACCAAAACTCTGAACTTCTGACTATTTGTTCTATATTATCAACCTTGCGTGCTTGGAACTAACTAATCCACATTTTGGACACTTAGAAGGACGTTTGATGCTGTTTGGGTACAGACAAACGACTAACAAGAGCTGTCTATGGTTGACGGTGGGCATATATAAGAAGGGGCTGACGAAGAACACCTCGGTTTAGTCTGGAATGTTGCCTTCTTGTCGAGGGCAAGGATTTATACGATAAAAAGAGTCCCTCTTCTGGGGGCAATTAAGCTGCTAATCTCTCAGCCACCTCTTCCACACACACACACAAACTAAATGAATGCAGCCGAATTGGAAGGAGCCAAAAGGAAAAAAAAGGGTGACCAATGGGGCCTGCGCTCTGAGATGCGCAGCTGACTTTGATGTTGACTTGTTGGATGTGACATGTGAGCCTTGCTAGTGGAAAGCTACTTGTGGATGATTAAGATTTTAGAATATAACCATTTTTAAGGGTTGAGTAAGTGGTGATGTTTAAATTAGGGTAGGTAAGTTGGACGGTGCCTATCGTATGTAGTAACAAGTCAAGACACGATAATGGATGTATTGGATTAGACAAGACAGACAAGAGTAAATGAGGTTGGTCGAAAACTATTAAACTTTTTTTTTATTATTCATTTAGGGGGGAAAGAAGAAAATAGGAGGGAGAGGATGCTTGCTTTCTTAGGATAATTTAAAATTTTTGTATGATTATGATATGATGATGGTGTCGGTGATGAAGGGTCAGGGGCAACGGTGTCTTTTGCTCCTTCCCCCGCTGTAGAGAGAGAGAGAGAGAGAGAGAGAGATGATAACCAAGAAGTTTGGGGGGCGGGCGGCAATAATAAAGAAATCCTTTTAATTATTTTATCTCCCTAAAAAATAGATAACTAAAAAAGATAAAGGACATCTTTTTGTTGTTTTAAATAAAGAAAATTCTATTTCTGTCCTTAAAAAAAAGTAATATTTAGTCCATTAAAACAAATATAACAAAGATGGCCCGTCAAATCTGTTCATTTTAGGCTGTGCACCAAATGCTGAACAACTCCCCCACAAATTTCAACCAGATCTCAGTCAGTGTCCACTCAAATCTGTTCATCCAAACCATTCTCCGAGGACGTCTTTTACGAGTAAATTATCGAGCAGAAGATGCGTATGTATAGATCCAATGATTTAGATACGTTAGGAGGCTCAAGAAATGGAAAAGCAAATTCAGCAACACTTTCCTCAAGATAGTATTGCGAACATCATCCGTCACTCGTTCAACATTGATTCTTCCAAAAATATCCAGTTCAAGCCCGACCCAGGCTATAAATGTTGGCCTCAGAGTTTTCAGAAAGGATGCCTCGCTCACTCTCATTCGCCGGTAGCATACAGCCTGGTCCATTCTTTTGCTGCAGAGTCCGTTTGACACACAGCATTCATTAGAAAGACTTGAGAGAGACTATCAAGGAAGTGATGAAACCCTTTTGTGCAGCCCAACACGAAACGAATCTGAACAAAAGTATAACTATATATATCTCTCTCTCTATATATAAACGAGTGTAATCTTTTACCCGTCTCGACAGCCTCAGCCTCATTGGTTTTCCAGTGCTTAGCAATGTTTTCTGAGAGAGGGTCGTCGGGATTTGGAGCACTCAGGAGAGCTTGAATGCTGGCCAAAAGAAAGAGTCAAATTAATCAGACAGTTTCCCGCTAGAATCGAAGGCCAAGAACTATTAATCATCTCTTTCCTATATCATTACCCTCTTACATTCAATTGTGCACAGTTCTATACAATCTTCTTACCTGCCAGCAGACTAAATTCTGGAATAGTAGATTTTCATAATTAAAGACTTAGGAGCTTCTGTCATAAATACCTCAAGAGCACAGTTCGAATCTGCAGTGCAGGACTCCATTTGTCTTTCAAGATATCAAGGCATATTCTCCCAAGCTGACCAAATACAGAAGTTGTTATGCACAAACAGGTTCACTCAGTTTCTGAAGAGAAAGTATGAGCTTCAGCACATTACCTTGTCAATGTTGGGATGGTAAATCTTTGTGAGAAATCGGACCTGATTCATAGGGCAACACTTACGAAACAATCAACTTGTAGAAATATAGGGCAAAAAAACAACTACCAGATCATGAAAACTTCAACGAATTCCACCAGGAAACTGATCACAATACTAAAAGAGAGCTCAAATGGGCAACAACTATATTGCCCCTACAAAATTCTCATTCTTGTGAGAGTTGGCCAGGAATAATATTGACAACTGAAACTCCACAATGATACCAACACATCAAGACCCGAAAGTCTTGCTCAAATAGATGGAGCAATCACAGCTCCAGTCACCAGTGCCAACTCATCCCTTTCTGCTGGTCTACCAATAAAACCATACAATGCATTCCTCTCAATTCTGATGAAAACATAATAATTATAATTATTCATACTAGTGTTCCCCTCCTCTCATCTTCTCTTTCTTGTGTGCTTGCATTCACTGAAAAAGGTCACACTTCCATTGACTACGAAGATCACCAAGTGTATCACCACCCATTCAATACTACAATGTGAAATTTAGTTTCCAATAGTATGCAAATGATTAAATTGATGTCACAAAGCATCTTATCAAATGGAGTGCTGACAACAGAAAATTGCCAATAATTAGCACATCGAACATGTGCTCGGATAAGTGTTCTTGGTCTGACACCCATTATCAACAACCATATACAGGATCAAAGGAGGGGCAAATTAAATTTAACCCAGGAAGGATAGACTATTTTGGAGATCCCAACTACGGATCACTACTGAGCATAAACCATAACAAAAGGAGGTCAGATCAAATCACCTTAGGTGCAGCCATTGGATATTCTTCCGGCAAAAACAACTCCAACTTGAACACACCTCCTACATCAAGATTGCAAGCATGAACAAAATCAAAAATAAATCAGCGTCTTCTCTAGCAAATTCATCATAAATGTTTCTTCATGGATAGAGCTTCCTATATTGAAAGGATTAAGTGAATTAAGCTACTAGTAGGCAAAACTTCAACCCAAGCATGTGCAGCTTTCTTGGTTAAAGCAGGAACATAACCGGCCAACAAAGATAGCATCAAAGTTGAAGCTTATGTCTGGATATGCAGAAGAAAGTTGCATTAATCTACCACCCATCTGAAGAGCACAATCTAAAATTTATAACCAGAGAAGAGAATGGTGGTTTATCCAACAGAGAATTGAGAAAGAAAAACTGCAACAGTTCAAAATTTGAGGTATTAGGTGGCAGGAAAAATGAAAGAATGATCCCAACACAAATACAATCATAAAGTGCGACTCTCCAAATACTAGTAGGGCAACCTTTCCATCTCATAAGTTTAGATTTGAAGGATATTATATTTGACTAATCATTGGAGCATTAAATATATAATAACTGATGCTAGAGTATATTAGCATTTGTCATTCTTTACAAATATTTTGGATGCAGGAAGCTTGCAAACATTTCTGAAGGGACAAATTAATGCAAGACAAAGAACATACATTACATAACATCTGTCTAAAAGGTTTGCCCAAATCAGACCATGCACAGATTTAGAAGTTATTGTATAGGTTCATGCATTATAATGAGCATAGGGTATTCAAACAGCTAATTTCTAATAAGTACCTTCATAAGGAGACTGTGTAGGACCAAGAATCATCACATTAAAATATCGCATATTGTCTTCTGAAGGTGAAGCACTGATTCCAGGAGCTGCAACAGAGAGAATCCAGTTAGATACATTCCAGAATTCCTTCCAGGCTGAAATTCATTAGCAAAACAAAATGAGAAGCTCAACTGACAGTGTATGAGCAATCAAATATGTAAGATACTCTAGATTCCCTAGGCAGAATCAAAGCAACACCCTCCTTCTCAGGGCTTCAATCTGGTGGCAGCCCATATGAACTCCAACTATAGGTAAATTCCAGTAAAAAAGAGAAGTTTATAGGGACACTCATCGTCTACCTGGTTCACTGAGAAGACGTTGAGTTTCCTGAAAAAGAATTTGAAAAAAAACGAGGAAAAGAGAGTGAGAACCGTCACTCATAGTAAGTTATAAACCAACAACAGGGGGGGGGG
>CXYZ01003051.1:2545064-2616338 GCA_900006705.1 Sonneratia caseolaris
GGGGGGGGGGTGTGGTGAGGAAACAAACACATTTCCAATTTCATGACAATGCGACTGCAGTGGATAAATGACACGCTGTTCATACAACAAGACCACCAAAAGCGCGGGCGGCTACAGCTGTCTGCAGCTGAGCTCATTAATCCCATAGTACGACAAAGTTCGATCAAGTAAATCGAATCCATTTTCATTTCCGCCGAGTTTGCAACACATTCCTTGCAGCAAGATGATAGTGGCTAACCATAAAAGCACAACCGAAGTCGGAGGAAACAACACAAATAAGGAATAATCTGTGCACACAAGGACCACTGCAGAGCCCTAACGAACAGCTCCCATCTCCGAGGTGAAGCAATCCAACAATTAACCATCAGCACAGAGACACCGAGCAGAAAAGAGCTGCGCGAGCTCATCTTTTAGCATGAAGGACACGAGAGAGACATATGGAAACGAGGCAAGCCCCCCGCTTTACACGTAGTATGCATAACCGGAGCCGGAGGAAAAATGGCGATCTGGAGAATCAAGAGAGGGGATCGGGAGGAGAAGAGATCGTAAAGAACGGACCTTGATGATTCTACGAGGGAGATTGCTGTTCGCCATTGCAGGAAGGCCGGCACCAAGCTCAGAGAAGGGAGACTTTCCTTGGTGTGCGTGTTGTGCCCGAGAGAGCTGGAAACTGGAATAGCGGTCGCGACGCGGGGGAGATGATTACTTGATATTATTATTTATCCTACTTGTTTATTAATAATTATATATAAATAAAATGCTCGTTTTCACTTATTTTCTTATTTCTTTTTCAACGTTAATGTTAATTTTTCCTGCAATTATTTTTTATCAAATAATTTATAATCCCTTTTTTTTTTTACGTGAATTGAATTTCTTTTGGAAATTTATTCCCCGTTATTTATTGTACGTGTACCCATTTTATTTAGACAATTACATATAATGTATTTTTGGCCGGGAAAAAAAAGAAAGAAAGAAAGAAAGAGAGCTAGCTGGGGCCGGGGGTGTCGGGTTGGGCCTGGCGTGGGTCAAACGCTAGCTAGCTAGCTTGTGACTTGTCGTGATTCCGTAATGCGTTTGAAAGCAGGCCCACCACCAACACCGTCACTGCCTTTGATCACTTGGGGTTCGATTTCCTCGCTTTTTGTGGTTTACCAGGCAGAGCTCGGTGGATCAGCCCCAGCATGAGCCACATGAGCAGGTGTTGAGTCGAAAATGAGAAGTGGAACCAAACCGCTGAGGCGGCAGCTATTTAACTACTTGGAGAGACAGCAATGCCAAAGTCGAATATCTGCATTGACGATGGATAAAAAAGAATAAAAAAGATAAAAGAAATGATGACCCTCTCTCGCTCCCATCCCATTCCGAAACACATCATCAGGGGACAGTGCCGTGCCGGCGAGACGCTTGCACCCCTGCACTTCGGGTGGAAACTGGGCGACCGACCAGCCACCAACGACAGTGTCTGCTGCAACAAGCCCGAGAAACAGCCCAATTGCATCACAGGAGATCCACCAAACCCGAGCGGTGAAAGAACGGAACATCAGATCGGTGAACGAATGCTCATCAGGCCCCCTTTTAGACTGTCAAGAAATTGCAATTCCAGCAGCCCTCTCGCCAATCACTGCTGTCACTGTGGACGTGGCGGCCTGGGCCTCCCCTCGGGTGATTTCCTGATAAATGAGACGTTTTTAATATATCCTTTGCGTTAAAAACTATACCTTTTATTCTCATAAAAAGAGTTTGAAAAACCATTCGAATGATTCGCGATTCATCCTTTTTTTTTCTTTTTCTTCCTCTTATTTGGATTACAAGCATCGATCCTTTCACTGTTCCTTCGAGCCGAAAGAAGGGTTTACACTCGGAACGGCCCATTGTCTCGGGGCAAACCCGAAGAAGCACTGATCTCTCTAACACAGCTAGCAAATAATACGATGATAATACATACAACATCGCTGCGCTGCGCTGCACTTTAATTTGGAAGGTGAAATGATTGACTAAATTTGTGCGCAATGTTTATTCAGACTGTCTCGAGCGATTGATAAGCGACGTCCACTGTAGTCTCAAAGGTGTGCATTACGACATGGCCTCATAACAACCTTGAATAAATAAATAAATAAGGAGTGGAATTATTGACCCCTTAGGGAAGGAGGGGGTGTGAAGCGAGGTATTTTAAATTCAACCAACCATGATCTATCCTATGACAAATTCTGTAAAAAAAACAAAAAAAAAAAAAGGATTAATGCGTACGATCCTTTTCTTTTCCACTTTGTTTTTTTTTCAAAAGAAAAGTTGATTAATTAATTAGGTATAATCTAATCCTAAATCTCTCTCCGGTATATGGACATCATAAAGGTGGTTCCCCTTTTCCCTCAAATGTTTATTAATTAATTCCGCCAATAATTTATGGTTTCACCGTCGGGGAAAAATTAGTTAATTCCATATAAATATGGGGGCGTGGGGGTCGGGGTGTGGTTGTCGGGGGTGGTGGTCGATGATGGGTCAGTTTTTGATGGTGATACCGACGTTTCATATATAGCCATTAGGATATGGGTACGGAAATTTTAAATATCATTTTCCATCAGGTAAAAAAAAGAAAGAAGAAGGAGAAGAAGAAAGCATCTCACTGTTGTTTTCACCTGGCCCAACTCAACAAATTTTCTTCTTTCCATCTCCATCCCTTCCCCACATCCAAGGGTGTTTGCCACGTTAAGGTTTTCACTTTCTCAGTCATCGTGCTCCGGGATTGTGTCTCGAGCATCTCGATAGGTACGATGAGTGGTCGTCGATCCTCGGTCAAACACGGAGGTAGGCGGATAGAGAGAGTTGCGCTCCTGCACTTCGAGCTATGTCCGTACTGGCTGATCGACTGTCAGTTAAAGCACGATCTCTGCGGAATGTGTGGGAATTTGCATCTCGTGATTGAAATAAGGGAAAAAGGAAAGGAAGAGAGAAGGAGAGTAGTGACTTGGGAATGGGAACGAGTCGTGTCGGGAGGTGGTCGAGCAGAGACAGCAAGGGAACGAGGTTGCCACCGGGTTGGGTAGCATATTACGAAATCTGCTCAAAAAGCCTTACTATTCGTCACCGAGTCTCTTCACAATATCATCAGCTCATCCGCCTCCTCCTCCTCCTCCTCCAATTCCTTGACCATAATAACAGTTCAATTCCCAGCAATACGTACACTGTACATGTGGACACGTTTACATTGGACGCGATTATTGTAACCATTATTGGCAATCTCTCTCTCTCTCAATATGTATATGTAAAATCAACACGGGATATATGTGTGTATGAGAGAGATTACACGAATGTGATGACATCTCTGTGACCTAACCTGAAAGCAATGTATTGATATGAATCCCTCCTAGCTAAGTATTAATTATGTCAAAATTTGCAACTAAGAGGGGAAAAAAACCCCACCCATTTACTTAAACCCTCAGTGTGATGATGAATTGGAAGCAACTAACTCTCTGGGACGATCGGGGATATGCAAGATATTAGTATACATCTACACTAAATAAGAAATTGATACCTTTCAGAATTATATCATACATATATATATATATATATATCGATTAATTGGTCAGAAATAATGGGGTTTCATGTGAAGATTGTGTACACAGACAGGGAGGCGGGCGGCTGATGAAACTGTACATATAAGTGATGATTTCGTTTTCTTCAGTGTCTAATCCGTTGATTATAAGTCAAAGCTCCCCGCGTGGAAAAAATTGACATGAAGAATAGGGAAAAAGAATGTTTAGGGGATGAGTTAGAGGAATTTACACGGCACTCCTCCCAAGAGAGACGTGCATCACCCTCTCTAGGCGCGGGCAGCTGCCTCTGGAGCTGTCCCTCCTTCATATCGTATCCACCGATGCTCTGCGACGTCGGTGCTACTCTATGCCACAGATCTGTGCTTTAATGTCCTAGAGATCTTGTAGTATTAATTTAGAATCTGTAGGAAATAAAAAATATATATATATATATTTGTAAAGATATTAGCTAGTAAAATTAATGATGAATTGGCTCGGGAGAGGTTGAAGTTGATTCTTGCTTCCGTAATTGGTAACTGCGTACGTTACAAAAAGGATTGATGGCTCCTACTTAATTATAGTTTAATTTGATCTGGCCGCTGTGGCCACTAAAGGTGCATATTATGATGCAAATTACGCTAAAGCATACTATGATGATGACTAGTTGGACGACGGAAGCATCATTATTGTTATTATTATCTTCTTCTCAAATAGTAGTAATTGATGTTTCATGCGGGTGGATTTTATTTGCTCGTCGCCCGTACGAAGTTCTGAAATCTACCCGAAATTCGACCATGATCAAGACTACGATGATGCTCGATGGGGGGGCGGCATAGGGATTTATCTCGATCGAGGTAGTCTCATACATATATATAATATGTATGTATGTGTGCATAGAATATTATTAAAGATGGGAGAAGAAATAATGCAAGAAAGAGAAGGAAGAAAAAAAAAAGGAAAAGAAAAAAAAAAGAATAGCTAAAGCACTTTCTTAGGACCGTAGCGTTGTCTCTTCATTTGCTCCCACAGTACTGATGTGAACTGATCCATCATCTAATCTCTTCTTCTTATCTACCGCCTTCTTCCAATCTCCAAATCTAATCTCTGATGGCCATCGTATTATTGTATCTCCCCACTTTCCATCTCCTCTGAGATATCAATCCATCCTTCCAATTAATCCAGCTAGGGTTTCTGCCTTACTCTTCCCAGATTCCTTGCGACTCCATCATCATCATCATCATCATCATCATCAGCTTGGGTGGGTGGGGGGGGCGTAGAGAAAACAAGATATCCATACATATATTTGAAGTTACCATGTCGATCGAGAAAGGCAAAGATATACCGGAAGGCTCATCTAGATCAGTAGCTGGCTTAAGCGATCAGCCGCCGCAACCGCCCCAGCTCAGCCGTTACGAGTCTCAGAAGAGGAGGGACTGGAACACGTTCTGCCAGTACCTGAGGAATCAGAGGCCACCGGTGGCTCTTTCACAGTGCAGCCCGAATCACGTGCTCGACTTCCTCCGGTATCTCGACCAGTTTGGGAAGACCAAGGTCCACATGCAAGGGTGTGCCTTTTTCGGACAACCTGAGCCGCCGAGCCCGTGCACCTGCCCACTCAAGCAAGCCTGGGGGAGCCTCGACGCCCTCATCGGCAGGCTCCGAGCCGCTTACGAGGAGAACGGCGGCCTGCCCGAGACGAACCCATTTGCCGGCGGTGCTATTCGTGTTTTCCTGCGCGAAGTGCGGGATTCTCAGGCTAAAGCTCGCGGTGTACCCTACAAGAAGAAGAAGAAGAAGAGGAAGAACCTGGTGAGGGGCGGCGGTGATGGCAGCTCGAACTCGGGCTTCCCCATTCAGTAATACTCGTCGACCATGGAGATGGCAAGTTTGCAAAATAAAGATGGTAATGATTTCTTTGCTTTCCAACGGATTGATCGCATTTAGCTAGCTGAATATCTGTCTGTCTGCTGTATGTGTGGACATAGATGGAGTTCAATCAAAAACTTTTGTCAGCCACATCGAATGTCAAACATCATCCCGTGCCATGATTATCGAAGATACACTGAATTATTAGTTCACATGCAAAATTTAGAAGAGCAAGTAGCTAGCTAGCATTTTATTTATGTTTGACATGTGAACTATATTATATACGTACACACACACACACCACCACCACCACCACAACAACAACAAGATGTGAAACTGCTATCATTTTGTCAATCAATTAACTGAACGTATGTGAGCATATATTTATGTATAAGTTGTATTTCTCCTCTCTCCCGCGATTATAAAGCCGACATTATGCCTTTGGAAAACCCTAATATGCATAGTTGTCTGCCTAAGCTGGAAAAGGCATGATCACTGTACGTTGTTACTAACTTTATTCTAACATCCACATCTTTTGCCCAAAGCATCACATTAAATTCAATACAAGTCAGTGGATTCTTTTTCTGCATAGACTGTTGGAATCTGGTTTAGTTTGTCTCCATTAATTAAATGTGTAGGCAGCTTAATCATGGATTTGCTTTACACAAGGTCATCAGCTTAGGCTCCCCTAATTTAGGTTCTGCTCGTTCTGGCTAGTGCTCGATCGCCATCAATGGACTGTGGTTATCCTTCATTGATATATAATAACTAGTAATTATTTTAATAAGTTAGTAATTTTGGGGTACCCTGTGAGGAGCATTTGAGGATGAAGCGAGGATGAATCGGTTGTTTTGTCCTCGTCTACAGCATACTCGATACTAAGATCTCATTCACAAATCAACACAATTCCTACATTTAATATAACTTTTCGAATTCTTTCTTTCTTTCTTTTTTTTGTTTCCCCTTTTCATTATAAAAGGAAGACTAAATGAAGTAAAATGGAGAGAATAATAGGAGGGTGTATAAATCCTTACATATAATGATTAAGATTAAGATCTCTTATAATTAAATTAATGATGATATTACTGTATCGGATTTTATTGTTGCTATATTCTTTCTTTTTTTGTTTGGCGCGCAAGTTGCAAATTATTATTGTGGACCTCAATATGTCCTCCATCAATCACATTGTGTTTTGTCATTATTAGACGAGTGCTCTTAATTAACAGCACTCTGATAATAGTACTAATCATCCCAATAATTAATTAATTCCTTTTTATGTATAACTAAAGCTTGCATTTCTAAAGGAGACAATTCCTCATCGTCTATTGATATCTTCATCCTAATTATGTGCAAGCAGTATTTGCGCTATAATTCAGTAAATTATGTAAAAGTATACACATATATGATCCAAAGACAAAAGGGGGAAAATGTGTGTATATGCATGGAGCTGTATATGTTTCGTCTGAAAATTCTGAGTTCTTCATGCGTATTGGAGAATTATATATGATAGGATATAACGTATAGATATGTGTAAATATGAAATGCCTCAGGTTGGACACGACGAACAGTTCTTGAATGAAAGATTTTCTCTGCGGAATTTTGGGAGCCGATTTATCAGCAAAGGCCCGAGTAACTTATCCACGTACTCTGCAAGGGGTCAACCTTTGAATCTGCCGCGGATGGTAATCGATCCCTCAGCTTTTGGTGCTTTCTATTAGTTCGGAGTCCTCATTGCAATATTCTTGAGTTAAATCATTTCCATGTAATGCGATGATCATCGAGAGCAACCCATATAGTTAATGCAATCTCTCGATATATATATATATATATATATATGGGGGCAGTTTTACATTTCAACAGTGAGACCATCATATTCTCCAATTTCATGTCACACACTTTTGAGTCATATATGTATATATGCATGTATCTGCTGCTCTACACTGTTCCTCGATTGATAGCTAGACTAGTAATCAGTGTGGGAGAGGAGAGGAGAGGAGAGGAATGCACAGGTTCTTCAGATTAATTGATATCACATATATCGAAGGTGCAGGTGAATGCGCAAGTCATATTAGTTAGTACACGATACGGCGGAAGATGATCACCTAGCTAATTGGGAAATCATATATATGTATGTATGGACATGTAAGACAATATTTCCTTTTTTTTCTTGTTTTTTCCTTTTTGTTTGGCCATCATGTGAGACAATAATTAAAGTTTCCTAAAATCTGCTTCATCATTGAGTACGATTTCCATAGGAATTCAAGCAGCTGCCCATCACCGACATCACACACCAAAAAGAAAAGGCCCAACGTGTGAAGTATATATATATACATATATATATATATAAGTAGTAATAATCAAATTTAAAATCTACTAATTCTAAATAATTAAATATATAAATATATATATTGTCATGTTTGTGGCAGGTAAAAAGAATATATTAATCCTTAATATTATAATAGTCAAATAAATTATCCATTATAATATAATATGTAAATGGCCCTGCGTCCACTAAATTCGTTGCCCACTTTCTCGTGAATTAGGTTGGTCCAACCATAGTATTCCATTTGATATGTATAGGTTCATCAATTCTCTACTGATCAATTAGGGGGGTGGGTTATGTGTCGAATGGCTTATTACTTGTGCCGCCAAACAGATCATTCCTCATCAATATCCCAAATAGTCGAATTCGATGGTGTCAGTTCGCGAAAATCCATAATTCGATTTAATTTGCAGTTTTATGTAGGTATAATTAAGAAAATTTTATTTCTAGCATCCGAGAAATGATGGGACAGGACGTGTGTGCTTTATTATTTGTACGATGTTCTATATATCTATCCTTGAATCTAGCAACATTTTGCCTACACTGTTTTACTTTGTCTGTATATTGGAACAAATGGTGTTCGAGGTTAGATTATGCAGAATTTATTCATTAAAGATCTTCTTTTCGGCTCCGTCTTTAGCCCTGCAATTGGTTCCAGTGATCCCATACATGTCACACACACACATATATATATATATAATATATATATGCAAGGGCAGGGTTGAGCTAGCTAGGGTTTTGCACTTTGAGGTCGGACCAGACCTACCACATACGGCAGCAAGAGATTAGATCTCCTACGATTCTATAAAGATGAATTCCTCCAACCCCATAATTAACTCCCTGGTGTTTCTTAGGGGAAAAGTCATCATTGTGCACACTAATACTAATTGATGATAGCTGTTTGAAAATTTTCCGTTTAATTCAAATTTTATAAATAGAAAACTTTATATTATGAAAAAAGAAATTCAACTCAGCTCAAACTAAATACCTATCTTAGTGATAATTTGTCTGATTTGAAGATATCAGGTGGCATATAAAATAAAATTTTAGAGGGAAATGTCATCGGGGAACGCCCTCTTGAAGTTGGAGAGGCTCTTTCCGCTCCGTTAGCAGCTGGAGAAGCCGCCCGTGTCCTTGTAATAACCAGCAGCATGGCAATAGTAGGAGCTTACCGTGTCCCAAGATTGTACTCGTCAACGGATCGCTCAATACACCCGCAAACAATAAACACGACTTATAGCTGTAGCCACTGATTCAATCAATCTTCTGATGGAACCAAAACCCACTGGCAAAACTCGAAATTGGGATCCAGAATGCAAACTCTTTACTTAACTAAAATTAGGGAGAAGATCGAGTCACTTGACGCGTTCAGTCATACCCCAGCCCAGCTTGTACAGAGGGGGAGCTATAACCATGTCCCAGAGTAGTAAAGAGTCCACAAGGTCTTAACAGAACAAACAGGACATACTTATGCTCAGAGACATGCTTTACTTTTTTGAACATATAACATCACAAGTAACACCCAAGAAAAATTGGGAAAAAGACATATATATATATATATATATATATAAAGAGAAAAATATATTACTCGCAGGCTATTTTTGTCCCAAAGCTGGTGAGGCAGATGGCGAATGCCTGAAATGCAGACAAGGGCTGCCGGTAATCCATGGTAAAGATATCATCCCCAACCTTCCCAAACTGAAGAAGAACGGTATCCTCGTCCCTTTTGCCTCCTCTTTGACTCTGATCAGCTGTAGCAACAAGCTGAAAATTCTTCACTGAAGCCACTGTGACCCGACCATGGAAATTCAAGCACCAGCACTGCAAGTGCTCATGCCACCGGGGGGCCTTGTTTCTCAGAACCATGTACCCAGAAGAGGAGGCTGCTGATCCTGATTTCTTTGTCTTGGGATCACAATGATGATTGGTTTCTTTCTCTGGGGCGGCAGTGGGAGCATCTTCTCCCAAGGAAGAAGGGTGCTTCAGGGAACATACCATCCTCCTTGGTCCTCGGGATTTAAGAAGGTTGAACTTGTAGGTAATGTGCCCAACCTCATAGTTGCTAGCTGGTAATTGAGGGCTTATCTGCTTGCTAGCAAAGCAGCGGCTTGCCTGATTGCTCGAGGGCCTTGCTCCACTGTGGGGCGGTCGACTGTCATAGATCGTGAAATTGGTCCCAATAAAGTCCGAGCTGCCACATAACAGATAATTCAGGGAACAAGCATAATAGAAAGATGTATACATATTCAACTCAAACATGTACACAGCTCCAGTCCACTATCCAAATTCTCTATCCTGAGAACATGTCATGACTCTTTAAGCTTTCTTCTATAGAAGACTTAAAAAATTAATTGAGAGTTTAAAACACCAATCAAACATGCAAAACTTTTGGCCCTCACGCTTGGACAAAATATTTTTTTGGACTCTTCACTCTTTTAGAAATGGAACATAGCAAAGACTATTAATGGGGCTTCTAGTGCACAACTTGATGAACCTTCAGGTCCTTTGGGGAATGCAGGACTTTTGGATTATCTGGTAAGGCATCTGCATAAAATGAGACCTACCAAAAAAATTAGAATTTGTATACCATATACCAATTAAGATAAAGAAGCTTTACCTCAACTTTCCAACATATGCGTTACTTCCTTGGGATATATCATTGGCATCATGGGATATAATATACTCATAATGGGCATGATGCCGGTACCTCCGAGCAGCCAAAAGAAACTTCCCTTTATCTGTCAATGCTGAGGAGAAAGGGAAGGAAGGTTATCCATAGGTGAGTTATTGAGTAAACAAGATGTTAGTGATTCTTCTAGCATATTTCAGATGCAGTCTTCACAGACCAAAACAGTCTCTCAAAATTCCAATGCAATAACTCAAGATCTGACTGATTTTTCTCCAAAAGAAAAACAAAACTATACTGATCTTAACTTCCTCATTTTAGAGGTTATAATGAGCACAATATTTCAATAAAAAAAAAATGGGTGTAAGATCCCCTCATCTTATCTGCTGGTCATCAGTTGGTTCAAATTACTCGTGGAAAAACAAGAGAAACATTATTTTAGATGTGCGTATATGTCTTATTAGTCTTTGAGATGAATACAGTAGAATGAAATTCTATGTGATCAGAATGACAATATGGATGATTCTACTCCTAGCAAGCAAACATAAATCATCCACTCCTTTTACATCCCTAACAGCATTACCAAACATATAAAAAGATATGAAAGTTTCACTATAAATGCCACCCGTCTAAAATTTATTTTGCATGATATCCACTATGGCTCCAAGAATCCATCTCCTTCTGAGTTGGTAATGGGCATAGTCAAGAGATCAACAAGACCATTAAGCTTCCTCCACAAACAGCGTGGAATCAGTCAAGATTGGGCTATGTCAAAATTGACTGATAAAACTTCTAATTATGGTCCCCACTCTGATGAATGTCAACAATGAAGATTCAAGATATTAATCAAAACAGGAAACTGACATTGATGAGATGTCTACAGAGATGCAAAATTTAAAATAATAAACTACTGGAGTGAACTTACATGGTGTCAAGGAAAGATGGACATAGAAAGTTGAATTCTTTTTGTTCCTTATAATAAGACATTGCTGAGAAAAGTCATGTGGCCCAGGCTGCGTTAAAGGCAAGAAATTTATAACTAACATATACAGCCAAAAAACATATAGACCAAGAGAAAACACTCTATTAGCCTCTGGACGCCATGGCTGAAAGGATAAAAAAGAAACCACAGCATCAAAGTCATCAGCACTTAGAAGGATATTTAGTCATCACCTCTGAGATATTATGCTGTTTCAACAGCAACATCAACAATGCAATACGGAAAAATCATATCCAAGAAATTCTATTTCCCAAATCCCGATAGAAGCATCAGTGATATAACATGGAAAAAAAAATCCAATCCGCAACATAGGTGATATTGCAGGGGAACTAAATAATCCACCAAATGGAAGAAAAAAAATTGTGTAAAGGAGAACTTCCCAGTTCCAACATGAAGTTTCCAGTATTTCAGCATTTCTATGAATCAACCAGAAGTTTTCACTTTAAGAGATAGGAAGGAATAGAAAGCTAGACAATTTAAAACAATGGCTCTGATCTCATGTCCATTTTCATGTTGAGAAAATGATTCCAGCATAATGAAAGAATTACGAATCCCACAAAATCATTCTTAATTCATGTCTGGTTACATGTCAAATTACTGATTCTCCATTCAGCATTCCCTGAAGACACATTGTCCTTTGCATCAATGAAGCCCTCAATTGATACAAGATCCACAATATGTTGCAAATAAAAGAACATGAACATCATAAGGCCGCGAGAACAGTAGATCAAGAAATAACCACCATAGTTTACCTCAATTTCATCCCAGGATATTACTAGTGGGGAAAAAGGTCCCAGAGTCCTGAATTGACTTAACAAACTAAGGAAACAATAAAAAAAAATACAAAAATCCTCTATCCTTCAATTGCCCAGAACAACGCAGGGCATAAAAGCGATAATTAGAATAAGATCAATAATTAGTCACCCAACTCCATCCGAGAAATGATGAAATATCAAACCTGCTTGAGGCAAGAGGGAAAAGTGATCTTCTCACTGTTGAGGGGCGCCCTGACAATCTCCTTGGTGATTTCCCTCCACCGCTTGCAGACACAGGCGCAGGCTACGACGTTCTGACGCTGGGGCCACCGGTCCGCCGAAGCCTCGACCCGCCGGATGATCTCCCCGAGTAGCTCCGGGAGCACTGTGCCCCATGACTGGCCGTAGGCCGGGGTCGCCACCGGCGAGTCTACCCAGCTCATCTCACCCCCGGGTGGGGAAGGCCCCTCGGCCGCCGCCGCTGCGGCCTCTTCCCTGGGGTCCCGGTTGAGCTCTCGGAAGGACTTTGAGAACTTTCGAGAGAGAAACTTCCTCCCGAGAGACATCGCCTCCCCGCGTTTGTTGTCGTCCAAAACGGAGAGAAGAGAGAGGGAAGGGGGCAGAGAGAGAGAGACAGAGAGAGAGGGAGAGAGAGATCTTTTCTGGTGTATTTACCAATTATTTTATTTTGTTTTTCCTTTTTTTCTTTTTTTGCGGAGGGAGAAAAGAGCCGGGGACATTGAAATTGGAAAAATAAAAGGTTTAATGTCACGCGGCTGTGAGAAACTGCCTCGAAGCAACGGATTCGAGTGCTTCCATTATGACAGGTGGCGATCTATCAACCGTGAAACAGCATCTTTCAGGATACCGACCAGTGAGCTTAGAATGGTTTGACTTTGACCGGGTCTCCGGTCTCGGACAATAAATGCGAGAAGGAGACAGCTGCACTCAGACCGAGTCCCACCAACGTAGACGCTCCCGTGCTTAGCAGTCTAACCCTATGCTTCCAAGTATTAGAGCTATCATACCTTTCAATTAAATTCTACAAAAAAATTAAAAAAAAAATTTTGCGGACACGAAACATTCCATACAAAAGAAAAACGAAACTTAATCCTCTTTTCTTGTCCACGACAGATCAGCACGTGTAATAAGATGATTCCAAGTGGGTGGGTAATGCACCATATTGATAGTTATGACAGACAGTGAAATTCGCAGTCCGTGGTGTGTCCTTCTCGGCCTTCCCAAACTGCAGAAGAATCGCTTCCTGTCCTTGGTGGTTGGCTTGTGGCCAATTAGTTGAAAGTTCCTTGTCGAACTCATGGTGGCCTGAAGCAGAAATTCAGGGTGAACCCCTTTCTTCTTCTTCTTCTTCTTCTTCTTCTTCTACAAAGGGACTTTTTCGTTCCTCAAATTAAACCGTGTACGCAGACGAGATAAATTATATAACCCCAAGGAGCAAATGATCCTTTCCGCTGATTTAACAGCGTACCAGATGAACAAGAAAAGAAGTCATGTGACGGAAGGTCCCTGTAGTCTTATTGCAACTGAGTTGCTTTGCTCAAAATCCACTGAGATTGGAAGCCAAGCTTGCACCAATTGGGCAATTCTGAAAGAACTTTGAAGATTGGAGAGAACCAATCTTTGAGTGTTGACCAGTGAAAATTATGGGTATTGGTCAAGCTATAACACTGCAGCATCGAGCGAGGATGAAAAAAGGACCTAAAGAGGAAGCTGTGCCTTACAATATATACACATGTTATCAAGTTGCAGAAGGATATTTATAAGCAAGTATATATACTAAGTCACTTTTTGAATCGGGGAGAGATAAAAGGTAGAATGTTCAGAGTCTCGGGGTTCCAGTCCACAAGAAAGTGAAGCAAAAAAGTTAAGTGGCCCGGCTGCATCCCCAGTGCATTAACTTACTTTTAGCTAATGATAATGATATTTTTGCTTACTGCTGAGGAAACAATGGGTACCACACACAAGGTATGAGATTCAAATGGGAACAAACAGTGGAACAACGTGGCCTTCCTCTTTTCTCATGAGGTCTTCATCGATGGCATTTGCAACATCCGGGGTGCTGCTTTTTATGTAACATATGTCGCGTAAATGCATTGAAAGAGGTAGAGAGGCCAATCTTTTCTGTACAGCGAGAATGTTTAAGAGCCAATCTAAATCTTTTGAACATTTTCTCACTTATCCCCCCGTAAAAAATGGAAAAAAAAAAAGGTGTAGAGGTGAGGAAAGGAGAGGAGAGGAGATATTACGCATGAAATGCTAAATGAGTGAAATAGAGAGGAGGAACAGGCAATCCCCATGCATTAGGTTATATAGTGGCAAGAAGAATGTAAGGATTTCTCCAACTGTTGCAAACTCCCATGTATGCTCTCTAAAAAATGAGAAAAACAAAGAAGTATTACAGGTGTTAAAATGTAAGTTATTTATAATAATTTAAGGTGTTGTGGAACTAATATATCACTTTTCATTGGTTGAAATAAGTGTGACTTAATTGGACTAATGAGTTGGGCTGTACCCTATCCTCACGAGAAAGGCTAAGAGAACCCATTGAAATGGACTTGCCTAAGGAGCCCAATTCCAAGCTCACCAAGTTGAAGCTCTCTAAAACATCATATTAATGGGCTTAACTTAGAATTCTACCACTAATCCTATGATTAGGCCCACATGTTCTTATGTCATATTGCTTTAGTCACATAAGGCCATTTTCAATATATGCCTTTCTAATTTTTGAGATTTATGAGCATATATGTATATATATATATATATAAGGTATTGAGCTCTATTAATTTTTTAGCTACAAGTTTGAATTGCATATCCTTATTACTTATTATTTTTGAGACAGGAGTAATAATTTATTGTATCAAACTCTAATGATAGTTGAATCATAAGTTACATGTATATATTTTATGATCTTTGAATCATGAATAATTTATCAATTATTATAAGAGAGTACAAGAGGCAACGAATCAAAAAGCATTCTAAGTTGGAAACTTATAGCGGCGGTGGGCCTGTCAAGACAATCCTGAATGGGATCACCGGATATCTCTGCAAGCCGAGTGACTGAATCTTTTGCACATATGTATATATATATCCATATCTTGTGGATGTCACTCGACCAAGGGTGGGAGTCCGAGTAGTTCAAAATACTTGTTCTTATGAGGGAGTATCCCTCGTAATAACCTTGGATATAGTATTGTTAAAAATACGGTCCATGCTAATTCAAAATTGACTTGAAACCATTTGACTCGAGTACAGTTCAACCCGTTTGTATAACTCGTTCGATTATAAGTTACAGTTTAGATAAATATGAATCGGACTGAAACCGTTTATAAACGACTTGGTTTAGCTCGTAAACCGTCGATCTTTTCAATTTTATAATTTTA
This sequence comes from Sonneratia caseolaris, assembly GCA_900006705.1. NCBI lineage: Eukaryota > Viridiplantae > Streptophyta > Magnoliopsida > Myrtales > Lythraceae > Sonneratia > Sonneratia caseolaris. The sequence continues at coordinate 2,560,569 of CXYZ01003051.1, forward strand.
AATTGACCAAAAAAAATATGATTGTTGATTTGTAGAATTTTTAGTTGTCTGAGCCGGTTTTTAACTCTTTCAAGCCGGTTACAATTATGGGCCAGTTTCTAAACAGTTCAAGCCGATTTCGAGCCAGTTTAGCAAGATAACAGTTCGAAATGATTACGGTTCAATTGATCCATATTTTAGAACCGGCCCATAACCATCTCAAATCCACTAAGAACGGTTACATGCCGGATTTGGACGATCTAAACCGGTTCCAAGTTTGGATAGTCAAATTCCAAGTACGTCCGACCCGTTTAACATCTCAGAGGTTGAACCACAACCTCTACGACATTGATGTTTTTCTATTTGCAATTTTTGGCTCGAGTATGGACAGAGACAATAATTATTGAAAATGGGGAAAATAAGGTTTTGGTGGGTACCCGCCTTGTCAAATTACCTTTCCAAGGCAGCGGGTCTTACCCATCTACCTCCGATCACACTAACTTCATTTCCCGATTTATATAAATATATATATATGTACCCTATTATAAGTTTAATAGGGATATTTAAATATTGAGAGAGAGAGAGAGAGAGAGGAATAAGGGTAGACGGAGTAAATTATGATTTTTAATATCAAATTAAATTGACAACAGGTTGATGCATAAGTTTAAATGTGCATGAGTTTTTTCTTTTTTAAAAAAAAATAATTTATAATTCACATTTTCGATGATTTAGTTGAATTTATTGGTTAAATCAGAAATTAGTTGATTTATATAGATTCAATCAAATTTAGGATGTATTTGGATCAATTAAATAAACTGGACTGGGTAGTTGGCCAGTTCCTAATCTAATCGGTCTAATTAGTCAATCCGGTTAAACTTTAAAAACTATGGTAAAAATTAAATCAATAAATTGAGGTAACTTTATTAAACCATCCTTTTCTATTAATTGTCTTTTTGACAAATAATTCTTCAAAAAAAAATTTCAGTGACGAAGACTTAAAGGGAAAAAAATCAGGTTAATTTAATCGTAGCAGGTAATCTGAATCAAATTGTCAAAGATTAGGGCCGACGGACGGGCAATGAATGATCTGAGATTCGGCGCCAAGTGCATCGCTCGCCCTACTGTCTGGCCAATGTATGTAAGCATCGCCGTATGGATGGACTCCATCTCTCCACTTAATTAATTGTTCAATTGCCAGAAGTCTTGAAGATTGTGGCCCGCCCGTTTCTTGTCTCATCCACTCAAGGGGATATAGAGTCGTCTAAACGATGAGAGCAAAGTTGGAAGAAGAGTTCCATAATTATATAATTCCGAGCTTTTGATTCCAAATCGAGGGTGTGATATAATTGTATTTAACTCTTTTCTTCCCTCAATGGTTGATATATCCTAGAAGCTAATGAGATATTGATAATGATATCTGTCCATTACACACTCCCCTGGACAGGAAAGTAAGAGGACACTTACACTGTTGCTCGTGCTCGTTAACTATACATTCGAGAAAAGGCTGGGAAAACAAAAATGTAGAATCGATGGCACAAGCGATCTGCGGTCTTATCCTATGATCCCTAGCCAACTGCTCTGAATCTGGTTTGGTTGGCCATCAAAAACAGGCTTAGCACACTAGGACAGGAATTCGAAGTGGACGAGGGGACTGAGCAGTGAGCACCATGAATGTGTGCGCTTTGTTATGCAGCTGACGAGACTAGAGACCACCTCCTCTTCTGGTTGCTCCTCCTCGATACTGCAAGTCCTCGGAGTGACTGGAAGAAGTTATGGATGGGCTAATGAACTGCAATATGCTGTCAAAAAGTTGCAGAAGGGAAGAACTTCAGCACATATTTACCATCCATGGAAGATGGAAGGCAAGAAATGATAAGATCCAAGGTGATATCTCTCCTTCAAAAGTTAAAAAGAAAAACACTAATAATAATAATTTCTCTCTGGCATCAGAATGCCAGTAACAACCTTTGCGACAAAAAGAGAGACTCAGATGCTTTCATATGATCAACAGCAATTTTGATGGTGCAGCTTTACACGGTTTTACTTTTGGGCAAACAAAGAACATGACAAATTTACCAAAAAAGGATGATGATAATATATTTTTAGTTATAATTTTAAGCAATATATTGATCAAACAATGAATTATTGTATGTATCGAACTGATCTACCATCTAGATATACATACATATATATATTAATATACATACTTATTTGATAACATTGTATCTCAGTGTAAATAAGAATATTAGATGTATAAAAAAAATTATAATTAATCATTTAAACAATAATAAAAAAACGAAGATGGGACAAATGCTACTTTTCTTTATTATCATTTTTTTTATTTAAATCTCTCATAGAATTTCTATGGATTTGAGAGACAATTGTCACCCACCCTAGCTATCAGACCTTCCCGTGGAAGAATTTGGGCACACCTTCAATACCCTCGGCTATATATACGTATAAAATGGAAGAACAAATTAGTAAGCGAAACACGTAGCAGAGCCAGCAAGACCAATGGCCAAAGAAGATACTGCTATCGGTGCTGCCGGCCGTTTGACAGATAAATACCGCTCCTTCTTGTATGACGATGCGGCTGAGGGCACTCAGTGGAGGCACGGCGCCCCACCGACCTTCGATTCTGTCAACCTCCTCTTCGAGCAAGGCCGGACTAAGGTTGGAATTTTGTTCTAATCATTACATCCTGATTGTCTATATATCTTATTGCCAGTTCATGTTGATATACATGGTACAGGAATGGCCCAAAGGGTCACTGGAGGAGACGGTCCAGAATGCTATGAAGTCTTGGGACATGGAGATCTCCCACAAGACTCGCGTCAGCGACCTCAAGACTATGAATCCCGACAAGTTCAAGTTAATTGTCAACGGTAAATGCCCCCATCAATACGAGGTCCGATTAATGGTTTGTCGATAGACTACCGAGTACGATGCTGTGCTTTCTAATGTGCATGTGTCGTTCTGTATAGGGAGGGAGCCTGTGTCAGCGGAGGAAATCCTGAAGGTTGGAAGTTACAACGCTCTGTTGAAGAGTTCACTTCCGGAGGGATTCAAATACTATAGAGCCGATGAGGAGACATTCGAGTCATCTCACGACGCCTTCAGATCAGCGCTTCCGCGAGGCTTCGCATGGGAGGTGCTCGAAGTCTACTCTGGGCCACCGCTGATCACCTTCAAGTTCCGGCACTGGGGATTCTTCGAAGGGCCATTCAAGGGCCACGCACCAACTGGAGAGATGGTGGAATTTTTTGGCATGGGAACCCTCAAGGTAGCGTCTTTTAACATATACATGGATAGATACGCCCCCCACTACATAATATTGCTATTAATTCAAATTAACTTATGATTTAGGGAAAAAAAAACTTTTGAATCCTGCAGGTTGATCAAACCATGAGAGCTGAAGAAGCTCAGATGTACTTTGACCCGGCGGATCTCTTCGGGGGACTGCTGAAGGGATCGCCTGAGCTGTCATCTCCCACTACTGCTACTACCGCTTGCCCATTCTCCCATTAATTAGTGTCTGTATTTGTGTGTGCATGCTGCATGAAATGATCGAAATAGTATGCAAATTTTCATGTAGTAATGGTTAAAATGGCATGGAGTGAAGTTTCAAAAAAGGAATAAATCTATGCAGATCACTTGCCCCTATGGTAACATGTAATTGCGGTGGCAAAATTATCAAGTAGAAGCACGAGACAGAGAGCTCAGAGCTACAACAGGTTGAAATTATCCCCATCTGCGTCACAAGAAAATTATCTTTCTTCTATTTCAGTTGAGAACACATCATGGTTATGAAAATTTTCTACAGCAAAGTCAGCTAGACATACTGAAAACATGCTCAAATCTCCCTTCAGGACATGTCGAAGGGTACTGAGAAGTTTTCTGTGTGCACGAGCAGCCTGGCGAGGATTAACCTTGTTGGGCTCCCGTACTATGGGATGTGCGCTAATGTTTTCTCGAACAGCCATACTGCGCTCCATATTGTACCTGGAAACATCCCAATTGGCATATAATCATATCGGAACAACGTAAACATTAACAATATGAACCCATCAATGTCCCTCTTACTCGAATTAACTTCCCTAATGATTTTTTTTTGGGTGGAGGAAGCAAGGTAATATCGCACTTGTTAATTGCTCTTGCATTGATGTACAAGGATGGTAACTTATATACAAGGCCACATCATTCGCTCCTCGAGCAGGCCCAGAACAGAACTTCCTAATGAAAGCCTTCAAGATACAAGCCCCACCATTATCTCAGTACATCAGCACGCAGTGAATGGCTTAGGCCGCTATACCCCCATTGAAGCAGTGTCATGAGCATGTCGATCAAGTTGCAGAAGGACTGGCAAGTATACTAAATCAGTTTAAATCGGGGAGAGATAAAAGTGGAATGTTCAATGTCTCTGGGATCCAGTCTGCAAAGAAGTGAAGTAAGAGAGTCACGTATATATTGCATTAGTGCTGCTGCTCTTATGCAATATACGATCTTTTCCGTACAAGAGGAGTGTTTAAAAGTCAATCTTTTGAACATTCTTCTTACATATTCCAAACCACCCCCCCGCCCACACACACACACAGACAAACAAGATAGAGAGACAAGAAAATTTTCAGAAGTGATCAATGTTTCATCATTTGATACAACAGAGAGATGGGAGAAAAAGACCTTGCCAGTTTGAATCAGCAAATATGTAGACTTTATCATTCTCTGCAAAAGAACGAGCAATATTCGAATTCGCACCCAAATAGCAATCATCCTGTCACCGTGTATTCCTGTTTTAGCCCCTCCAGTGGTCGAATTACATACAAAGCTGACAAGATATTCCCAACTTTTGGAATGAACTACATTCCCTTTATTGATGATGATAATAATAATCATAATCATAATAAACGAAGCTGCCAAGCATGTGTCTATGTTTTAACAGTGGGATGGATCGGATTTAAAAGAAAGAGAAAGAGTAAATACAGAAATTCTCATGGACAAGCAAATATTTATTGGCAGTTGGCACATACCATCCTTGCTTTCAGAATATATATATATATATATATATATAAGCAACTGAATCGAGATTTAAATGTCGAGATGCCAAGATGCAACGAATCAAAAAGATTCTAGGTCGGAAAACTTACGGTGGTGGGCCTTTCGAGACAATCCAGAATAGATTCACCGGATATCCCTGCAACCCAAGTTCCATAGGAGTTCTCAAATGCTGTGGCCCAATTGACTGACGATCCTCACACGGGCAGCGAGAATGGGCCTCGAATAACGGGAGCACAAGACTGAATCCTTCTCCATTGATATACTTATTATTTGGTTAGTGATTGAACCTATATCTTGTGGATCTCATTGGACGAAAGGTGGGAATCAGAGTAGTCCATAATACCGACTCTGGGTTCTCATTTCTCTTGAAGAAATTACTTGTTCTTATTAGGGAGTATCCCGCTCATAAAGACCCTGGATATCTAGACCAGACCTCAGTTAGGATGAACAGGAAATTTCTACGATGGTGTTTTTCTTCTTCTTTTTTTAATTCAGAAATGGTAATTTCATTGATAATAAATGGATATCGGCAATTTTTGGCTGGCACTGCTGAATATGGACAAAAGGTCAGACTTTGGTCGGATGAACAGGAAGTCTCTGCGACACTGATGTTTTTCTATTAACAATTTTTGGCGGGCAAGGCTGAATATGGACAAAAAAAGGGGGAAAATTATTGAAAAAGGGGGAAAAATTAAGTTTTGGTGGGCACCCGCGACAGGGATCGACTCGAACCCGTGTTAAATGCACCTATCTCCCTTCGATGACAGCGGGTCTTATCCATCTACCTCTATTAAATGTACTTTTTTTTCCCGGAATTGTATTTATACATATATATATATATATATATGATATTATCAGTTTAATAGGGACGTATATTAAAAAAAAAAAAGAGGAATAAGGGCTAGACCTAGACGGAGTCCAATTGGTAAAAACAGGACCAATAATCCTTCCATCACTGATTTTTTAAAAAGTGAATTAGGTATGTTTACTCAGATGGATATTGACATGAAGGTTCAGAAGTGCAAAAACCAAAATCCTCATACGCTAAGCCATTCCATCCAAAAAAGCCAAATCATGTGCAGCTTGGTTTCTATGCCCATCAAATCCATTGAACTTTACCAGCCTCAAAAGAACTCAACGACATCCTAATATCCTCTACTAGCCGTATTACTTCCCGAGGACAATGGCAACTGTCAGTAAGTATAGCTAGAATCAGTTGACAATCCGTAAGGGTCAATTAACTTCTTTCATCGTTTGTCGTGGGCAACCCTCAGTGCCCACAAAATGGCTCTGGCCTCAGCTTGCATGGATGAATCCGCTAGTTCCTTATCAAACCACTGAAGCACTGGCCCTGATCTGTGATTTGCAATACCCACATAACAGGCTCCGCCATTCAAATAGGCTGCATCAGTATAAAAGATAAACCAGTTATCATCCATGTAAGTTTGAAGGAGATCATCTGCATTAGGCTCAGTGGCTGTCTTTAGTTGTTAATGCTTGGTTGTGCATGGCTCAATGAAAAACCTATTCAAACTGAGTAGAAATTCATATAGAGATATAGCTCGCTTCGAGTGTTCGACTTTATTTCTCAAATCCCGGAGATAATATGAGAGAAACGCAGCATATGTTTTGAAGTGTATGACATTAAGACTGGTATTTGTAATTTCTTGGGCTGGGCAAACGATAAAAGAGACAAATTGATTGAGCATTATTTCCAAAGAGTTATGTATTTCAGATACCCAATTGCGATTGTTTCCCGGCAACGCGACAGAAGAGACACTCTCCGTAAAAGGTGAGCATCAGTATCGAAGCTGGTTCCGCAAAGCGGACAAGATTCGTTTGCTTGCGAGAACCAGGGGAGACTTTGGTTCTCTAATCTCCGAGGGAAGATTTTAAAATACTAGTGTAGTTTAAGTTTCCAATGTTTTGACCAAACAATGTTTCGTGAAGAGTTATTTGTGTTTAAAAACCTATCCCTTTGATCAAAATGACAAACTATTGATGGAGAGTTTCCTTGAGGGATTAGGTAGCTAGATTATTTCATCTGGCTGACCTACCTAGCTCATATGCAGTGGGGAGAGATATTATTCACTCTGGGCTCAATGAATAAGAATCTTATTATATATCCATGTTCCATCTCCTTAGATCTTGCAGTATCAGATCTGCCACTCTCATGTCATGATTAGTATGAGCATCATGTAAAGCAACAAGCAAGGGATTTGGGTAGCCTGGGACCCAAGGGTCGGTCCACAATTCGATCTTGGTATCATCTCCAATTTTAGTGGCCGTATCCTTTTAAAGAGAGCCGCAACAGCGTTGCAATCCTTTCTAAACTGCCGAGACAGTAGAGCTAGTTTTTCTACGGGGGTACCAAGAAACCTCCCATGTTTGGTTAGCATTAACTAAGGGGGAACAGTGTTAAGTTAGGACACGATTGTCCATGCTGTTTCAGACAGAATGACTTCATTCATATCAGATGCTCGTCTAAATCTTGAACCACTCAACTGCTTTGTCTACAATTTTTGACCAGCTTATTGATGCATAATAAAATCCCTTTTCTCGTGATTTCCCCTCCCCTGAAAGGAAATTTCACCGATACTGTTTGATTTTATTTGTGATATTCTTTGGTAAATAAAATAAAGACGCGGAACAGTTGGGTTTACTCGACGGTCCTGAGCTTATTATTATTATTATTATTACGATGGCTCTTCCTGCCCATGAAAGACGATGAAACTTTCAAGACGCCAACCTTCTATGCAATTCTTTAGTAAGGAATTCGATGCGACTCAGACCTTTTCCTCGGAAGAAATATGGGGTTGCCTAAGAATTTTGCATCATGCTTTAGTTTTTTCATGCTTAATAAACCCTTTGCGAGCATTTTATTTCTGGGTCGTGTAGGGTTTTAATGATTGAATTCCCGATCTAGGGGTAGTTATATTTTGATCACTCAAGGAGCAAAACGCACTAAGGATGTTACTGCAGTTCTTGATTGTGATAACCTTATTTGACCCTCCTCCTCCGTTAATCGTCTTAAATGAATCTTGAAAAATTTTCAGTGAGGGAGCCTGAAAGGGAAATCAAAATTCAAATTCATTGAATTGTAGTAGGGAAATCTGAATCAGATTGTCAAAGATAGGGCTGACGGAAGGGCTAACTTATGAGATTTCCAGTGCCAAAAGCAACGCTTGCCCTTCCATCTGGCCAATGTATGTAAGCATTAATTGCCGTATGGATGGACGGGACTCCATCCATCTGTCCAGTCAATTAATTGATTTCCTTAGATATTTATATTTCAATGGTCAGAAGTCTTGAGAATTGTTGTCCATCCGTTCCTTGTCTCATCTATTAAATAGGATATAAAGTCATATGAATGATGAGAGCATTGTTTGAAGGAGTCGTCGCATCAGATTGTGGTTGCCCTCTTGCTTGCTGATGGGAACATTGTAAGTGATTGCAGAAATTGATTTTGAAATAGTTAATCTATGAATGTGTAGATAGATAGGAGAAATAAAAAAAGGTAAATAAAGAGCTAATAAAAGTCACATAAATATCTGGTTCCAGACCTACGATTTCAAAAAGTAATTTCTATTGATCTGAGATAAAATTATCATTAACCCTAGCAGACCTTTACGCGGAACACTTTGGGCACCTGCAGTATCCATCGGCTATATATACGTGTAAAACGAAAGAACAAATTAGTAAGCGAGACGCATCGCAGAGCCAGCAAGACCAATGGCCAGAGAAGACACCGCCATCGGTGGAGCCGGCCGTTTGACAGATAAATACCGCTCCTTCTTGTATGACGATGCGGCTGAGAGCACTCAATGGAGGCCCGGCGGCCCACCGACGTACGATTCCGACAACCTCCTCTTCGAGCAAGGCCGGACTAAGGCCAGACCTTTTCTTTTTCTTTTTCTTGGTTGGAATTCTATTCTAATCATTATATCTTGATTGTCTATATATAGTATTACCAGTTCATGTTGATATGCATGGTACAGGAATGGCCCAAAGGGTCACTGGAGGAGACGGTCCAGAATGCCATAAAGTCGTGGGAGATGGAGGTCTCCCACAAGACTCGCGTCGGCGACTTCAAGACTATTAATCCTGACAAGTTCAGGTTAATCGTCAACGGTAAATGACCCCCTCAATACGAGGTCCAATGAATGGTTTGTCGATATACCTCCGATACGATATTGTGCTCTCTAATGTGCTTCTGCTGTTCTATGTAGGGAGGGAGGCTCTGTCGGCCGAGGAAACCCTGAAGGTTGGAAGTTACAACGCTCTGTTGAAGAGTTCACTTCCGGAGGGATTCAAATACTATAGAGCTGATGAGGAGACATTCGAGTCGTCTCACGATGCCTTCAGGTCGGCATTTCCACGAGGCTTCGCATGGGAGGTGCTCGAAGTCTACTCTGGCCCACCGCTGATCACCTTCAAGTTCCGGCACTGGGGATTCTTTGAAGGGCCATTCAAGGGCCACTCGCCAACTGGGGAGATGGTGGAATTTCTTGGCATGGGAACCCTCAAGGTAGCGTCTTTTAACGTGTATATGGATAGATACACCCCCAACTGCATAATATCGCTATTAATTCAAACTAACTTCTGATTTGGGAAGAAAAATTTTGTATCTGTAGGTTGATCAAACCTTGAGAGTTGAAGAAGCTGAGATATACTATGACCCGGCAGAGCTCTTCGGGGGACTACTGAAGGGATCGCCTGAGCTCTCATCTCCCAGTACTGCTACTACCGCTTGCCCATTCTCCCATTAGTTAGTGTCTGTGTTTGTGTGTGCACACTACATGAAATGATCCAAATATCATACAAATTTTCATGTAGTAATGATTGAAATAGCATGAAGTGATGTTCCATAAAAAGAAGTAAATCTATGCTGGTCACTTGCCCCCATGGTAATATGTAATTGCGGTGGCAAAATTATCAGGTAGAAGCACAAGACAGAGAGCTCAGACTACACCTGGTTGAATTTTATCCCCATCTGCGTCACAAGAAAATTATCTTTCTTCTATTTCAGTTAAGAACACGCCATGGTTATGAAAATTTTCTACAGCAATGTCAGGTAGACATACTGAAAACAAGCTCAAACCTCCCTTCAGGACATGTCGAGAGTGAGAAGTTTTCTGAGTGCATGAGCAGCAGCAATGCAAGGACTAACCTTGTTGGGCTCATGTGCTACGCTTAGAATGGATGGGATGTGCGCTAATGGTTTCTCGAACAACCATACTGCACTCCATATAGTACCTGGAAACATCCCAATTGGCATATAATCATATCGGAGCAATGCAAACTTTAACATTGAACCCATCAATATCCCTCTTACTCAAAAAGTTATTTTTTTGGCGTTGGTGGGGGTGGGGGGTGTGGCGGGAAACAAAATAATATCTCTCTTATTACTGACTCTTGCATTGATGTACAAGGACGGTAAGTTCTATACAAGGCCTCATCATTTGCTCCTCGAGCAGGCTCCGAACAAAACTTCCTAATGAAAGCCTTAAAGATGCAAGCCCACCATTATTTCAGTACATCAGCACAAAGTAAATGGCTTAGGCCGCAATAACCCATTGAAACAGAACAGTACGCTTTGGGGAGGTAACTATTTTCCTTGTGAGATTTGCGATTCCAAGCATCCTGCTCTGCATATTGTCACGAACTAGGAGCCAAGAATATACGATTCCTGTGCTGCAACTCATTTTGAGCCTTCCACACAGCCTAGACATATCCATTCCACACCAGTTCAAGCAGAATCTAACGTGTTGCGCCTGAATTTGAGATTCTGCGCAGCCGACAACGACTCCTCCCAACATCCTACTGAGAGAGAGATCCCAGTTTCCGCCAATCTTTTCCCACAAGACTTGCTTAGTATAATTACATGCAAAGAAGAAGATGATCTCGGCTTTCCACCGCATGACCACAGAATCCTCAGTTCACATGTACCCCTGAACACCAGGTAGCTACCCTATCAAAGCGTAGCCAAATTATTCTATAATGCGAGCCAGCTGATGAATCTATGCTTGCGAACAAAGCATTGATACAAGACCAGACTAGCTTATACCAGTTGGCTTGCCCTCCAAGATGTCAGAGCATTTGCCAAGCCTTATTAATAGAAAATGAAGCCTTTCTAGTAACTGCATACACTACCTAATCCTGCCTTGCAGAGTTTGAGCAACTTCCTTATGAATATATCCAGAGAAGAGAGAACGCGTGGCACATGAATATCCCAGCCACTATTGATAGAAAGCAAAGCATATAAGCTAATATAAATCCTAGCCAGCAAACAAACGCATGGAAATACGATAAGCTGGCATTGCTTGATCGCCGTCTTCTAGGCAGCACAAGCATTTCCGTAACCTATCCAACCAAGCAGGTGGAAATGTTCCATCAAGGTCTGTTGCCTTGCATCATATAGAATCTGGTACTCATCAGAACGGTTTCCTCGAAGTTTGGTGGAGCATGCAGATCGCTTCATGTGCATGTTATACATAATGCATTGTGTGCTACGGCTACGATAATAGAGAGTTCTTGTTTGGGTTTCTAACTTTCTATTCTTAATCTTCTGATCAGGCACGGAGTCCAGAATCCAATATATTTTACAAGGAACAACTGTAGCAGTCCTCTCCCAGTTTCATTGTTCCTACTTCTATTGGGCCTGAACCAATAAAATGCCCATATGTTCCTGTACTACCTACAGTCTAACATCATCGAAATTGATGCCGTTACTTCTATTGGAACTTTGATAATTTTTATCATCAAGCATCTAGTCGAATATAGGTAGGAGAAGCTCTCTGTATCGCAACCGTCGCATTTAATATCTCATTAATCTCGGAAAGAAAAGTTCCTCCATCTGTCATTGCAAGCGACACTGCCATTCAGAAATCTATCCAAATTCTTAATACGCAGAAACTGTGCCGATCATAGCGCTTGCTGGACAGGCACTTCCATGATGTTGTCATCGATTAATAAACTAAACAAAACCGTTGATGTATACAGGGCTGGCTATCCTCTGTGATGCGGATTTGTCTTGCTCTCATTGTCCCATCTGTACTCCATAGATCTCACGCACCATACTAAGAAATCTTACTGAGAGAGTCAACGGCTAAGTAAGAGGCTAAGAGCTCCCAAAAAAAAAAAGAGCAATGTCAATTTCAGTCTTGCCTGTTCCAACTAGTAAGATATTCTTCTTTATATATATATATTATATCTATATATTCGACTAATTAACCCTGTACATTTCCAACTGCCATTTTTTCCCCATGTGGTCGCCTTCTCAGGTTTTGCGTCCCGTTGAAAACGACGCCACAACTCCCCCATCCTTCTACTGTCTTCAAATGCTGATTCTGATCTAACATGTATCCAAGTGGTAAGATGAGCCAATCTGCTTTCTCGATGTACTGACACTTGACCCATGTTCGAGCTTGAATTTGAGTCATGTGCGTAGTCTTACCACTGACCAGCTTGGAGGAGCTTCTTGGTGTTGCTTTTACAGTTCATCTCTTGCTTCCCTGAACACAATGCATTGGCTGTGAACAGACAGCAAAGCAGGGTGAGGCTGTGGCTCACGTTCTCCCCTCTTGCCCATCATACCAAGCCATGTCCTCGACAATACTACACCACTGAGAGAGACTATAATCGACTTAATGTTATGCTATTTAAGAGCTGGAACGAGCGCACAGTAGCATATTATTATCATCATGCCACGGGCAGCACAAAACCACATATGATATCTGAATCATAACTAACAAGTGAAGCAGAAGAATAATGAATAAGAACATATGTAATTGATCATCGGTCCTTTTCCCCAAGTATTTACAATCTTAATTTCGAGTGCCAGCTAGGGAGCTTGCTGGGGCTAGGAGTACTTACCACCAATAAACCAAAAAAAAAAAAAAAAGCCGGCAGCTTATCTCACCAGTAACCTAACCTACCTTCCACCAGAACATTTCCAGAATATCACATTTTGATCTGATCCCTGATTGACTCTCATTAAATAGCTCACTGGCGCATACATATATATATATATATATATATATATGACTAGCAAATTCATCGTCCCGTAGAGTCCCCCAAGCAGATAGACTTCTTATTCACTTTCTCATCTTCTTTACAAGACATACCCGCCATTTTCCCAAGTTTTTGCTGCCAGTTTTTGACATGGCCCGATTTAATGCCCTCTTGGTCGTACTCGTCATTGGGGTGACTTTGTCTTGCAATGCCTTACTTTTAGAAGCTCGGAAGCTTATGAGTGCGGTCCCTTATCTGGAGGATAGACTGATCGTAAGTGCTCCTCCTAAAGGCCTCCTATCCTCTCCTTCTCCTTGCAAAAAGGGCAACAGATGGCTCCCCGCCGATCAGAGGCTTTTCACTCTTTGTAATGTAAAGATCGATCGGATCTTATGGCAGTCAGTTCCGAGCCCAGGAGTCGGTAACTGAAAATTAAACTTGCACTTTTCCCGCCGTTTGGCCCCTGCTTGTATCAACATCAAATCAGTGGAATTTAGTGAAATTTAACGCCACATTTGGTATGGAACTACTTGACGTGTCATGAAAACCTATGGCCACTGAGTTAGTTACATGTAGGTAATGTAGAAAGCACATTGTTTCTTTCAACCCGAAAGATCTCTGAAGCTCTTGTCAGCATGATGTAAAATACAAGCCGCGAGCAGCGCAGACGAATTTAGGAATGTGTATCTTCTTTCTTTCTCAGTTGTCATGCACTTCAAGATATATTTGGGATTAATATGCCAAGGAGACGGACTAAGGAAAGCAACGGCTACCTGCAGTCTGCTGTAGGAGGCACTACTGTTTAGTTGGTGAATTCGAGTCGAAATCAGTCAATGTCCACAGATTGGTTTATGAGGGCAGTGGTTGATATCAGTCAACTTTGACTACTATATACACAGGAGTCTCTTTCGGATTCCCAAGAAACATATACTATTAAGCTAGGAACAGAAAAAAAATATGTTCAAAATTATTGAGAGGTCAACCACAAGGAAGAGATTCATTTCTTAGAGTTACCAGCGGCTCCGGAAGAAGTTCGTAGTAAATTCAACCAGATTGAAAGTCAAACTGCAATATGCTTTTAAGGGTTTAATGCGACCAACCGAGTTTCTGGAATCGTCAGCCTTGGAAATTAGCGGATTGATGAGTATCCTCTGATCAGAAATATCCGATCAAATCGACAAAAACAAATACAGAGAAAAATGTAACAGAGCAGGTGCACCTGTTCCCTTTCAGCAAATGAGTTAAAATTCTCAGAATTCTTAACTGAGAAAACACCAGTTACCCAAAAAATCTTCTTTAGCTGTCGAAGTAACCGATTAGAAGACAAGATGACTGACAGCAAGGTAAAATGATACACAGGCATCCACTAGTTGCTCGTCAAATGAAAACAAGTCTGGCAATGCTAAGAAACAAAAACTACCTTTAGTCTCTGCTAAATCTCCACATTTCTCAGAGTTAAGGAGCTACTATAACATCTTCAACTCCAACTTCTGACTGTTAACCAAGAACCAACTTACACCTCTCAGGTTTGCCAAAACTGAGGAACAGGTGGATCAGAAGCATTGCCGAGCACCAGAGCATTCAAGCTCAGAAACCAAAGAAAGCCGAGTTCACTGGCCTTCTCCTGCTTGAATGTCTCAAAGCAGCTGATATATAATGGTGACTGCAAGGAAAATTCCTGTACCCAAACCAATTGCTCCCATGAAATCTGCGAGCATGTTCAATGCACCGATGCACTTCCCTCCAAATGTGGCTGCAGTGGGAATATAGTGTACATCTCTTTCGGGAGGATGGATTCACGGTTGCCAGGCATCACCATTTGTTGCTCTGCAAATCACCAAGACAAGGAAAAGAAATCAATAGAATCCTCACCCTGCAGAGTGTAACAAGGATTGCAGCAATGCAAATAAGATCTAGGCTGTGGTTCCTTCACCACGTGAAAGTGATAGACTGCCACGATTTGTCTCCATCCCAGCATTACTAGGATCGGTCGTCTGTATCTTAAACTTCTATATCAACACTATGCATGTACCCATACATATCAATTCGTTTTCGGTCTAACATGATAGCTCAGTAATTGCATATTAAAAGAAAAAAAAACAGATAATTGTTCTCATCGACAAACATTTAGATGCCCAATGTGAATAAAATGCATTGGATCAGCTAGTGCATCAATAAGAGAAGAGCCGAGACAATTTTCTGTACTTTGAGCTGCGTAGCAAACGTAACATGCAGAAGACCCAGATAATCCAATCCATGTTTTTGAGAATAGGGCACATGCTGACAGCATAAACACAAGGTAGAAAAGTGCATGGAATGGATTAGCAACCCAATCAGGCAAGCTGCAGCCAATAAAACGGCAAAAACATCAATACTAAAATATTGAATGTGATGTCGGAGGCAGAGCAAATATAGAGATGGCAGTTTGAGGTGCAAAAGGGAAAAGTATAATCACCTTGACGGTACAGTGATATAATAAGCAATACCGCCAACCGGGATAGAATGGCCAGTTGAGTATTCAGACTCCTTCCATTTGACCAACCAGGAGCTGCATTACCAGATCAGATGTGAAGATGGGGGCGAAACCGAGCCCCATGACGGTTCCATGGTTAGAAGCAAGAATAACCCTCATTTAGAAGAACGGGTCTTTGCACCAGATATGGAGTGTATGCCGTAGAGGGGGAGTTGACTGCATACCAAGAAAATGAAGAGTGAGATTACGGTGTAAATGACCTTCTCACGGAAAGGAACTTCTCGATCAGCATTCTGAACTTCTGGCAGGAAAGAAAGAAATGGTCTGACCAGGTAAAGCACTCTAAATCCACTTTCCATGGAGCCTGGTTAACGCTATCCAGTGAAGCCTGGACAAGTCATGAGCATGCAGAGTAATGTGGTACAATTTCTTTTTCCCTGAGAGAATAGTTTCGAAATAGTTTTAGCACATAGTCCAAGAGAAACTAGCACACGGTAATGAAAAGCAAGGAAATTAAAACAAATCAGTCCATGGTTTTAAAAGCGGCTTCCACACCATTGAATCAAATAGTTACTTAAATAACCCGATCCGCACCAAACATGCCTACTAGTCTTCTTTCCCACTATTCTGATCCTAGCTTGAATAACTAATTGATTGTTGGAAAACCTGAAGTTCAACGAAAAAGGAGAGATGTAATCCCATGCTACTTCAAAGTTGCTTGTTAGGCATCATAAAATCTTTGAAGTCATATCCTTCTGTCTGTGTAATATTCTCTTATTCAGCCAAAAAAACAAAATCCTTTCTCTAAATGATCGCACTGAAAATGTTTTTTCCTCATGTTCTTCCTGAATAAGAGAATATTACACAGAAATTCTTTTGTGCTCCTATTCCTGCCGTGTTCAGCACAGGCATCACCAAAGCGCTCATCCTGGCTTCCAAAATTATCTCATCAGCATGGAGCTGAAGCGCACAACCACCATGCATTTCCGGGTCAACAAAAGAGCGAATAATCAATGGATCAAGCAGCGAAATGCAACCCATAAACAGAACAGGCAAAATCAATTATCTGAGAACGAAAATTTTGAGATTCACCGGAATTCCAACCTTCTTCTGGATAGGTAGTCCAGACCTTGCTATCTGCCCATGAGCAAACACGTCTTCGGAAGAGTTATTTGAAATTAATCAACTAGTAGAAGAGTGCCCAATGTTGATATTAGATATCCGAGATCAGTGGAAGATGAAACCCCTAGAGAGAGATCGGACGGGGAGAGTGGACCTGATAGGGGGCAAGTCCTTGAGTCTTGACCTGCAGCTGAAGTAATGGTTCCAATGTCACTTCGGGGCATTTGACTTTTGACTGCCTATGTGGTCCCAGCGCGACGACCTGTTGGAAGCGTATAGTGACGTGGCCGAGACTAGGTTTGACCTTTTTATATAGTAATACCGAATTGGAAATATTGGATTCACGTCTGCATTTTGGTGAGGCCTTCCTTCTTCAACAGTTATTTTCGCTCCCTCCATCTCGTTCGAGTTGCCGGCTCAGTGAAACAGCCAGAAGAATGGGGTGCATTGGATCTTCTCAGGCCAAAAAGGAAGGTGAGTCCACTCGGTCCTCTCTCTCTCTCTCGCTATGGCGCTCTGCTTGCAGTTTACCTGTTGCGATCTCACTGTTCCAGAGTATCCAGTCCCGGAGAAGATGCGTTACAGTGGGAGAGAATCAGATTGAATGTCAAGAGACTCTGCGAGGATTCCTGCATTTTAACTTTTCTCTGCTTAGCCTGTTCGAAGGAACTTCTATTTTTAACTCTGCATCTGATGGCCTCGCCTTTCTCTTTCTTGTGCCATCTTTGATAGCTCATTTGGTCTCATATAGCTGATCTTGTGCTATGGCATTGGGCTTCGGCAGTCGATAATCTTAGATCGAGGGATTTATACGAGATTGGAATGCAATCAAAGTTTTCCTCTCTCAGCTCCTCTAGAGAGAGAGAGAGAGAGAGAGAGAGAGAGAGAGAGAGAGAGAGAGAGAGAGGGAGAGGGGAGAGGGTGTGCTTTCTAACAGACTTCTGGCGGGAAACTCTGATTCTGTTTACAGTGGGCTCTGCGAACTGAAACTGAGAGTTTCTTTACAAAATTCTTTTGATTCTTGCAAGAACTACTCATCAGATTCAGTTTTTTTCTCGCAAAAGAATCGTTTAAAGGGACTTTGCTTGAGATCCAAGCTTTTGTAGTTCATCTGATAAGTTTGCTTTCTGATTGATATAGTAGTATATTTCTGTCGATGCTTCTCTAGTATTCCATTGAATCTTGATAGCTAGCGATCCTTCAAAGTCTTCCTATTAAGGTCCAAATATGCCATTTATGTCAATACCTCATTTGTGTTAAGTTTCTTCACAGTGAATTCTTTGAACCAAATCCTCATGTCAAGGCCCCTGTGGACAGGCTTAAGGATTTGCTACGTAAAACTCCCAGCCGCTGGCTTGTAATAACTTTTAAGACGAATCATTCTGCTGACAGGGAGAACGAAAAGGATCCGGAGACCGAAACCATGGAATCATTCTGAGCCGATAACAAGGACTCAACTTGAGCAGATGCGTGAAGAATTCTGGGATACTGCTCCTCACTATGGAGGCAGTAGAGGTACTCCCTCTGTGCTTTCAGAAGTCATCCGCGCTGTGGTTCATGTACATATTGTGCACGTGAAATGTCAAAACTAAATTTGTAATTTTTGCTTGAAACAGCAAGAGGAAATTTTCCTAAACATTTTCCCAGTAGGTTCTTGATTAAAAATTTGGGGGCGACATATTCCTGCTCTGTTGAATGTTACAAGAACCCCAAGAGGAAAGATTATGTGAATAACCTGAAGATTTCATTGTACTGTATTAATATCTCTAACATGGATGATCGCGTATATCATATCCTCGGGCGACAGAGATCTGGGATGCACTTCGAGCTGCTGCAGAAACTGATAATCTCGGTCATGCACAAGCCATCATCGATGGTGCGGGAATCATAGTTGAGAGTGCTGATTTGACGGTCTGCTATGATGAAAGAGGTGATCCACCTTGCATGGTCACCACTATGACTTGGATTTTCCCATGCTCGTTGTGCCTAACATGAAGTTCTTGCAGGAGCGAAATACGAACTGCCCAGGCACGTCCTGAGTGAGCCTGCAAACTTGATTAGGCAGAGTTAGAGCTTGGACCATCGGACCCTGAGCAAGTTTGGCTGTGGCTCGTGTACAGCACAATACGCCAACACAGCATATCATTCACGCAGTTGCGCAATCAATTTCCACTGCATACTCTGGAGTAGCTGTTTCCCCCGAGTTTCTCATGTAACCCTGAACTGTGGAGAGAGAGCACCGACTTTAATTTCCCGGGCATGACTTGTCTCATGTAGAAGAAATAATGTAGTTTGCTGGTTTAGGGATGATATGAAGATCCACCGATTGAAACGCGTTGTGACGAACTATTTCTCCTGTGGGGTTTTCTTTTTCTCTAGCATCCTTCTGGACCTTGCCTACTTCTTCTAAATCTTCGCAGAGATGAACATGATACTGCTGTTGCGAAGTTCAAATTCGGGATGCGACCTCTGGATTTTGATTTCTGTTGCATCACCGATTCAGCAGTAGCTCATGAAAATTGCGAAACGAGGTTGTCTTGCGAAGAAAACGAGCTCCCAAGTAGAGCGCTTCCCTTTCCGGGGCCTTTCTGCCAATTAATTACCCAAGATTTCAAATGTAGGTATCAACACAGTTCCTTCAATTTGGATGAGCGGCCATGGTAGGTAGAATCTACGAGGTCCCGCGGAATGTGCTCTTTGTACATTGAGCAGGTTGGAGGAGCGGGCTTTCACGAGGGATATAATAAAAAGGGGAGAAAGAACGATTTAGAGTCAGCCTTACACTATAAATCGACGCAATAGAGGTCGCTTGATTCAATTTAGACGGTCCTCCTCCACTTTTTGGTTGCTACATACAGGACAGCTCAATAACCTGTAAATCTTGCAACATCCATGCTAACGACCCAGAAAAAAAAAAAAAAAAATTTGCGTTCGAGCTAGATGAGCAGTCGAAATTTTGAGAAGACAAACGGGCCAGGTAGGTCTTTGCGAGAGGCATCTAGGCAAGCTGCTGCCACACGTAATAACAGATGATCGAGAATTTGAAGGGCAGTAGACCTGATCATCAGAAGAATAACCAAATAACAGCCGCAGCACCTTATCAACAATTCAAAGTGACTCGTTCCATCATTTACAAGGACCAATCATCAGTAACATTTACAAATTTAAGGGTAGCAGCTCCAGTAATGTATATATAGCACATGCACATAAATATTTATTTCGATGCTTTACCATGAGTGGCAGTGACTTGAGAGGACGATGAATAGAGAGACTGCAATTTAGAAAAAGAGAGAACGGCCGAATCTACAGATGGAGCCACCCTATCTCACCGGCAGTTTTGATTGACAGGGACTTTCTTCGGCCCAGCATCATCTCTCCACTTTCTCGTATAGACACGAGAGAGCATGATAAAGAATTGAAGCAGCAGGAGGCCCGGGCATTGAACCAAGAAGAATGTCCAATGCAGTGATGGAAGTGTTGCCATAAAACCTAGCATTTTCTCTGGCCCTTGTCATCACCAGACTACCCTCAATAGAGCAACCCACAAATGCACCTGTAATGCCAATCAGAGCACATCTGAATTCTCTGGGGTGTCAATTGTCATCGATAATACCAATCTTACAATCTAGGAAACATCCAGAAAGAATTTCAGGGAGAGACAGAAAGCCCATCAGGTAATTGTCTGCTTTGCCCTGGTTGTAACTCTTGCAAGACTTCGGGAAAGTATTTTTAAGGATTAGGAAAATTTTCAGGACAAAACAATAAGAAAAGCACCTTTGCTGCAACTATATGTATAGCATGCAGCACAACCACCATCCCCAGCACGTATCCCAGCTTCAGCAGCACGGCCAAAGTTCGCAGCAGCAGCACTCAGCCCTCCTCCAACTGAGAGGTGCCCGTTTCCGCCGAATGTCCTCACAGCACTAGTTGTTCTTAACACTATTATGAAATCTGTCAGTTCCCCTCCAACCTGCTCCATGGCATTGGTGTCAGTTGCAAACATGCATGCTTTTCTTATGACATTATGCTAATCATGGAGTCAGCCTAGAGAATGTTGTATCACCTGTGCTCCCCAACCGACTCCAAATGATGAAAAAGCAGAAGGTGGGGACCAGGAACCATCCTGCCGGCAAGCAACAACTATTCCTGTTCCGATATTGTATGTCATCATTGCCCCAACTTTTGCCACAGTGAAGATGGCCAGTCCTTGTGCATTCCTAAGAATAGAATCTGGGATGGACTTCTCTGGAGTTCCAGAGCAAACCTAAATAATAGCAAGCAACTTTTTATTTACCAAACAATAAAAGTAGTAAATGAATTACGAAGAAAGCTCCAAGTCTGAGTGCATATTTTATCCTCCGTAATTGCTAGGCAACGAGTCTATCTTCAATCTAGTTGCTGATCCAAATTCAGATTCATTAATACTAGGAAAATTGAAATGCCGTTTTTAGAAAATGAAGGGAAAATAGTTCTAGAAAGCATATAATGTTAATTTCAGATTTATAAATTACACAAAATATATTCTATACTAAAATCTAGAATGAGCATTGATACTTGTTCCTGTACAAATCAATTGAAACAAAGATTACCTTCATGTAAGACTTAACAATATTTGCAGCCTTGTATATCTCATATTCCATGGATTGGCCCCATGGGAAATTCAGCCAGGACCTCAAAGTACTGAGATCCGTCAGATCTTGAGTAGGCAACTGAGCAGCTCGACTGACTTGATCCATCAGGTAAGACTGGACTGACTCAAGCCTCACACAGCACACATCACAGACCCGCTCTGGGTTACTCGTTTGAAACTTTGGGGGCAGCAGACTCCTTCCTTTTGAGCAAAAGTTACAGAAGATTCCCCCGCAGAAACGACAATGGTGTCTCGAGCACATAATTGGGTGAAACCGGACATTGCACAACATGCAAGAAGAGGCAGAACTATCAGGTAACCACCTCGGAGGCTCTGTCTCGAGTATTTCCTTTATATTACCAAAGTTGGCTTCTGTCAGAGTTTGGGCCATCTCTTTCCAAGCTTCCTCAAGAAGATGACTTGATACCCAAGCAATTCCATACCTGTGCACATTTCCTGAAGTGATAGAGCTCATTTTCCCTCTTGCAGCAACTAGCATCTCCATCACCACATCCCACATAGTCAGCTCCTTGTTCTCACCGAAAAATTGGTCCCAACCCATGTCTCCATCAGGCAAATAGCCCCCATTCAGAGAGAGACCCTGGTTCCATCCTTCATGCCCACTGCCTGACATTGGTGGAACAGAAACTGGTATCCAAATCCCTGTTTCTTCAGAATGTGGAGTGTCGTAATAGAAATATTTGCCTGGTTTCTGATAACAGGCAGTGGCGCCTTCACTTTCATTCACAACAGCGCCTTCATGTCCTTTATTCTCATTTGCCTGCTGCATGCTCTCCTTTTGAACAAAAGCTCTGCTCTCCTCTTGCCCTAGTGAACACTGAGGTCAAGAGAAACCAAAAATAAATTTTTTTCTTATTGATCATCATCATTATTTAGATCCCACAAAACATCAGCTAAGTTAACATAGAACAGTAAACTGATCTATGCAAGTAGATTGCATGATTTTTTGGGGGTTATTTATCTGGAGGATATAAAAATCAAAACATATTTCTGAATGGACAAGCAAAATACACGATATCAGGGAGGCGCAAATTTCTGTTTTATTTTTAAAATAAAAAAAATCAATTGAACATTGCAGATGAAAAGAACCTTCTTTTTTTGAACCTCAGGAACGGATAAAACCCGTGCTAGTCCTATTGTATGCTCATCTCAACTAATTACAAAGCCCAGAAATTCAATCAAATCAATCATCACCTGTTTCCAGGCATTTCCTAAGCAATTCTAATTCTATTTTCACATAATCCCATCACCCACAACGAGGTAGAGAAGGGCAGGCCAACAAAATACTGGCTTTGTAAAACTTACGTAATAGTTTGAGTTACCTGATGATCGCGCAGGCTCGTCTGGTAATCATGTAGGTCGATTCTAGGGTACGATGGGGGCCCCTTCATTGATAGAAGGGATCTTATCCGATTTCACGAGAAGTGCTTTATCCCTTCTTATTGATCAGGAATGATCATCGCAAAGTAGAAGATTCAAAGAGTTCAATCGATTCTTCTCCCTCCTCGGAAGCAGCTTTTCTCCGATTGATGACTTGTCGAACTACGAGAACAGGCAGAGACCGAAGAAGAAAAGCAAATTGCAGAAGCAAGATGCAGGTTGCTTGGACGGATTAGAAGAGAAAACCGGGGGCAAATAGGCTTGGACTAGTTTCCTCGGAGGTCGGCCCAACTTTATTGGACACATCGGCCCAATGTCTAACTCACGGGTTTTCGAGCTCTATCCCTTCGGCCTTCTTAAAAAATGCGGGAACTCCGACTCTCTCTCTCTCTCTCTCTCTCTCTTTTTGGCTTAAATCGGGGACTCCGGCATGACGCCTATCAGTGGAGTGGCATTGACCTGGTTGGACCTCAGAAGAGCTTCGAGCTTAATGTCGGTTCTCTCTTCTGGCACTCTTCAAGCTCGTGTATTTGGTTTGTTGTAGGTAGTGCAGGATATGTTTTGAGGGGTGCCGTTCATCGATCGTCAAGTCGACTGTATTCCTCATTGCTTCATTCGACAAGAGTTTGACTGCGGCTCAGAATTTTCCGGGTTCTTTTGGCTGTTGAACGGGCTTCAGAATTTTGAACCGGAGACAGTAAATCTAACAATGTTTAATTGTAGTAGTACCTTCTCAGCTACCCATCGTTCGCTGTCCATCTTGGCTTCGCATCAAGAGACCTTGATCGTCTGATTGGGTCGAAAGCTTCTCTATTCTGCAGGAAATGTCGGTACAGATGTCATTCGAAGCCTGGGAGGAGATGCAGCGACACGGGCAGGAATTAGCAGACCGCCTTGCGCAAGGTTTCACCGGTTTAATCCAATCTCACGTGGTGCCTCGTTCATTTTCATGGCCGAACCCTCAAAGCACGAAGCTCTTTTTACCTCGAATTCCCTGCACAGAACTTCGGGGAGCCAGGTTTCAAGTTAGCGATATGCCTGGAGGAAAATTCTAAAACTCAGGCCGACGGTCTACCCACTTCTAAAGCACATAATGGGGAATGGCAAATCCACCAAGTTTTGGCAAGACAACTGGAGTTCGGAAAGTCCCCTTTTCGTTGAGGGACTGTCATGCTATGGCGTCTCAACAACAGCAAGTGTTTTTGAGGCTCACTGTCCTCTCACTGCATCACCTAGCAGAGATACAGGCAGACAGTTGATCCAGAGGACTCTGTCTGCGGTTTCTTTGATACAGGAGAAGGAAGACACCGTCATATGGTCGCCAATAAGCGAGGCACATTCACGGTCTCTAGCACCTGGGCAGTAAGGAGTAGAGGAGCTGAAGTCAGATGGCACCGATTGGTTTGGTTTAACCCATGTTATCCCAAGGCACTGTTTTATCACCTGGATGGCTATTAAAGATAAGCTAACCAATCTTGAGATGGTGAAGAAATGGAACCCAGCAGTTGACACTACTTGCAAACTATGCGGCCATGGAGAGGAGTCAAGGGATCATCATTTTTCTCGTCCCTTTAGTAACCCTTTGGACAAGGATACTACAGAAAGCAGGGATCCACAGACCTATAGGGAATTGGGTACCTGAACTTGATTGGGCAACAAATTTTCTTAGAGGTAAAGCTATTCACCTTATTCTGCCGAAGTTGCTTTGGCATGCACGCCTCTATTTTGTGTGGAGTGAGAGAAATGCTGCTGCATATAAGGATCAGACACCTTCAGTAGAGAGAGCCTGAGCTGGGCTGCAGTAAATATGGCAGTCAAAGCAAGGTTGCTCGGTGTCCCATGGCCGCTCAGGAAGATCACTCCAAATTTCCAGAGAAGGCTTTTGATATAATGGGGAGTGCTCAACTCCACCTGCTGCATGCCTCATAACTGGGCTTAGGCCCGTGGGCTAATTTTTGGGACTGCAAGACACCTTTTGTTCCTTTGATGGCCTCCGTGCCACTTTTACCAATTTCCCAGGTTTTTGTTTTCACATCTCAAAATTTGTGGATGTGGACTGTCTACAGATTCATTATGAGCAACGCTAATTGATCAAAAAATAATAATAATGATAATTCAATCTGTTGGCATTAACAGTGGAGTCTTCGCAATTTTTGGTATTGGGAATAAACTGGGGCAGATGGGTGTGAATTGTGGGAACTGCTTGAAGGGCTTCCTGCAGCAGTGTTTTTCGAGGCTTGCATTGTCTCGATTCCTGCTGATTTAGGTGCGATAAGAGTTCAGAATAATATGGGTATGAGTTTACCGGAGTATGTAGGGGCGATGACTGAAAGGTTAAGAGAATCTGGGTTTGTGGCCAATGAAGGTGGAGTCGGGGGCTCGGGGAAAGGTTTTGTTGCTGGATTTAATCTTTAGAGCAGCTCGTGATCTTGGCGGACCACAGGTACTGTTTTAAATGGACGTAAATAAGCATTTTTCAGTAAATGTCAATTTTGGTTTCCATGGATAGAAAACTGGCAATTCGAACATATGTTCGTCGGCCAAAAAAAAAAAAAAACAACAAATGAATACGTATCCAGTGAGGAGCCTTTGTTGACTGTCCTATCCTTCCCACTGGTTTCTTGTCCACATTGATAAATACAGGCTTCATGCTTTTTTTTCGGCCGATAATAACAAACACTACGAATATGAATCAATCTCTTGCCCATTACGATGTCAATTCATTTCCAAAAGTTGAATGAGCTTGGTCTTATTGTTTGGAATGATTGTCAGGCTGATTGGGGTGGGGGGGTTGGATATGTAGCAGCATACAGTTGCTGTCTTAGTATTCGATCCACTGAGCGTCTTAGTATGACACAAACAGCGATTCTTGTCTGGGGTGGGCGACTATATATTGGTGCCTGGTACTACTGGTAGCTGTGGCCCGGGGGGGTGCGCATAAGGATGAGTGAGTGACAGGCATGAGAACGCTTCATAATATTGAACCCGGAGATGGTTCGTTCGCAGGGTGTCAAACTCCTCGCGTGTTGTCATTTTTTTTTTTATTGGTAAAAGAAGCGGTACAGTGCAGCATGTTGATTTGACGATATTATTATTTATTTTACACTTGCAGATATAAATATATATATATATATATCTGTCTGTTTGTATGTATGTAGTTATAGCTGTCAGCGGCCATCGCAGTCGGTAAGGTGAGGAAGGAAGAAAAGTTTTTTAATTAAATTTTGGGGAAATGGAAGAGTTCGTACTTATGCGGAGTATGGGGCACATGTCACTGCGCAAGAACCAGAAGGCCCCCTCATTCAGTCTTCGCTCTTATTCCCAAGGCCAAGAGTCTCTTCCTCACGATAGTCTTTTCTTTCTAAATACCGTTCCATTTCTGCAGGCAGGAGACAATAGAGCAGAGAACGGTGTTCTTCTTCCTCCTCCCTTTTGATCACACGAGCTCTGTTTGAAGCCTGACGCTGCTGGCCGAGCCGAGGATGTCCTCCTGCTCTCGAATCCCATCCACCTTCCTCCTCCTCCTCCTCCTCTGCCTCGTCGCCTTGGCAGCCGACGGAGCCACTCGACTTCCAGATGATGAAGGTTGATTCCTCCGAATTCTTCACATATTCTTACTTCAAAAGAGAACCCCGCCCCCCCCAGAAAAAGAAAACTAAATTAAACTACAAATGAATGCATTCTGAGCTATCAACAACGACTTTTGGGGTTCTTTCTCTTCCTTGGGCTTACGCAGTGCAAGCACTGGAGGAAATAGCGAAAGCGCTGAACAAGACGAGCTGGGATTTTACCAAGGATCCGTGCAGCAATTCACCACCATGGACAACCAACATCGATAATGATGCCGTGGTCTGCAACTGCTCGTTCTCCAACAGCACCGTCTGCCACGTCACTAACATGTAAGCANCCCCCCCCCCCCCCCCCCCTTCCATCCATCCGGCTAAATGCTACTAGCTGTTTGCTACGTATTCAAATGGATTAAGAGATAGAGAGAGGGACAAGGATTGTAATTGAGGAAGAGGAGAGGAGAGGAGAGGAGAGGAGGTTCGAGGCTTGGTTCACAACTTGCGCCTGGCTGGTCCCACCACGGCTTAGCCTTTTCGCCAACTTGGACTCGCTTACTCTTCTCCCCCCCTAATATCTTTCTATCTCTGATAATTCAGCTGTCGCGGCCCCCCTCCCTGGGCCCCATTAATAAATAATAAAAATAGAATTAGTTCCACGCGATTTTCATCAGCCTCCTCCCTGGACGTTGACCCTTGACTTTTCAAGCTAGGTATTATTGTTATTATTATTATTATTAGCGGACTATTCAGCTCAGTGGGTCATGACGTGGTCTATATATTCATTATTAATATGAACCACCAGACATAAGCCGATGATGTTTGATCGATTGGTCGATGGACACATCTTAACCAGTTTGCTTATTTTAAATTAACTATGTTGTGCTATTTAAAGTTGCAGTGACGTTTCCCTCCTCACCAAAATATTACTCTTCTTTTATTTTTTTAAAACAATTAAGTAAATTTGTAGTAAGTACCATAAACTATCAAGATACCTTCTCTACCGATTTATTTAAGTTAGATCCTCCTCACCAAAATAAAGTATAATGGAAATTTTAAGTATATCTGAAATTGGATGTAACATAGGTTCCTTATCTAATGGAAGCTTACAATTAATGCACAATGAATTTTCGATTCTATAGTACTTTTGTCTGAAGCATACATATGTGTGTGTGTGTATATAGGTATATAACGGTGAATTTGTGGGCCAATCCTCAATGGGCCGAGACTTGGACCCAGACAACCAATTGGGCCGAGATCCAGTTGGATTATTAAATGAAAAATTTTCTATTTTAACGTTGTAACTTGCGCACTGTTGATTTGTGGTGTTTTTTTTTTAATTTTATTTTAGGATAAATATGTTGTTTTTTTAATTAATAGTTTTTTAAAAATATGTATAATTATCAGAACGCTGAAGTCGCAGTCCCTCCCGGGGACTCTCCCGCCTGATTTCTTTAGGCTCCCTTACCTCCAAAACGTGTAAGTGAAAGTTCTCTCTCTCTCTCTCTGTACCCTCTGATCTCTATGGGCATTGCTTGCTAACTACTTCCATGGAGTAGTAATTCTTGAGTCCATATCTTCATTCTGTCTCTCTTCCCCTCTTCTCATTTCTCTCTCTCTCGCATTCCACAGTGACCTCACTCGGAACTACCTGAACGGCTCTATACCTCCTGAATGGGGGCGCCTGCCCAATATCCTCGAAATGTAATCTCCCTCTACCGCCTTCTCTTCCCCCGTGCACAGCACCCCGATTTTCGTATTGGATTCATTCGTGGATGCTTTTGCTGCGTGCAGTTCTTTACTGGGAAACAGGTTGACTGGTTCGATCCCAAAAGAAATTGGAAACTTGTCCACGCTCGTGGGTTTGTGAGTGATTTCTC
This sequence comes from Sonneratia caseolaris, assembly GCA_900006705.1. Lineage (NCBI taxonomy): Eukaryota > Viridiplantae > Streptophyta > Magnoliopsida > Myrtales > Lythraceae > Sonneratia > Sonneratia caseolaris. Next base: position 2,588,685 of record CXYZ01003051.1, read on the forward strand.
TTCTCTTCTTCCTACTGGACTTCACCCTTCTAGTCATTGAAGAATCGATTTCCAGATGGCTCCGTCTTTTTTGTGTATTGACGCAGAGTTATTGAGATTAATCATCTCTCCGGGGAGCTCCCTGAAGAACTGGGCAACCTGACCCGAATTCAAGGATTGTGAGATCCTCTTTTCCAATACGTGCATTCCCTTTCAATTGATCTCATCTGTTAAAAATGTGGAACCTTGTCGGAAGTGACCTTTGACCCTTGATATATATATATATATATATATATATATATATTTTTAGGTTGCTGACTTCAAACAATTTCAGCGGAGAGATACCGGCCACATTTGCAAAGTTATCTACACTAACGGACATGTAAGCCTCTAATATCAAGTTTTCTGTGAACTAGAAGTGCGCTTCCTTTCTTGTGTATATGTCTTTCTGCAGGTGTGGTAATCTTTTCTGTGATATTATTCCTTTGTTGTTCAATATATTACAGACGGCTTGGTGATAACCAGTTCACCGGAAAGATCCCGGATTTTATCAGAAACTGGACATCTCTCACAAAATTGTGAGAGCCTCTGCCAATCTGCATTATCTTTCATTTATTGAAGGGGTGCTTCTGCTCTACTTTGTTGAGTTGACTAAAATTCGGTGGTAACAGGGTAATTCAGGCAAGTGGGTTGCAGGGACCGATCCCTCCCAGCATTGAAACTTTAGGAAGTTTGACTGACCTGTAAGTTGGGCGTAAATTTCCTTTCCATAGTTAATTCATTGGTATACAATACTATGGCTTACAAGTGAATGGATTTCTATAATCAGGAGAGTCAGTGACTTGAATGGAAGTGAAGCAAGCTTTCCAAAACTCACCTCCGCGTCCATCAAGACGCTGTGAGAAACATCCTCCTCTGAAAATGTTCATGCCCTCAAACTTGTCTAGTTTGACAATTATGTCTCTGATACACTGTTATTTGTAGGATTCTAAGGAACTGCAACCTCATTGGAGAGCTACCGAGTTATATTGGAGATTTGAAAAGTTTAAAAACCTTGTGAGTAGGCCTGTGTTCTCCTTTTCTTGTCAACTTGCTGCCAGATTCATTCTACGCTTAGAAAGGCTTAAGTTCAACCCAAGATCCAAAGGAGTTTGGTTGTTTTCCAGTTTTTTTTCTTATGACCTCTCATTTATTTCTTGAACTTTTGCAGAGATGTTAGCTTCAATAAACTCAGTGGGAAAATTCCAGATGACTATGGCAACCTAAATCTAGACTATTTGTAAGTGGATGATGCTGGATGTGTCTGTCTATTATACATGTTGCGAATATATTCCCATTGGTAAGTATTTTTAACATTTCTGATATTCCTGTTAACGTGTGTACTCTTTATTTTCTCTAGGTATCTTACTGAAAATCTGCTCACGGGCCTGGTTCCTAGTTTGATTAAAGAAGGGTAAGCTTTTTTTCCATTGTCATCTAGGGGATTATTGTCCCAGAAACCTCTGAAATTTTAAGTTACTTTTTATACGTCTCATTAGTAAGAATTATACTTGTTACTAAGTCATAGATCATGTTAGCTGGCGCATAAACACCTGACAATACTAATGGAAAATTGACTAATGCATTCAAGTGTTGTAGTTTGAAAAATTATTGTACTCAGTGTGCGGTTTTTTAAACTAAAATGTGACATTTTTCAAAGATTTTGTATTGCTGAGGTAATTATCCCACATCTATGGCATGTCATTTCCCCTTGCCCAAGGGACGTACCTAGCTAATTTGTTCATGTGGATCAATGTAAAGGAAAAAGTAAAAAACTGGTCAAAGTGAGCGAAGTAGGATTATTTAACAGAAAAAAAGATAAAATCGAATAAAGTTTATATGGCATTTCATGCACTTCCTTGAGTTAAGGAGGGGGAATCGCCCCTGGCCTTTAAATACATCCTTGATTGGCCCTTCGTCGATCTTCTTATGATGATATATCAACCTGAATATATGTATAAGATGTGATATATATTTTTGGGAATTTATGTGCGACACCCCTTATCCAGAAACTACACGATAACTTCATGTTGCAGGGATCTTTCCTTCAACAACTTCACTGGAAACACAAATTGTCAACCACGGGCAGGATTGTACGTGTTCTTTTTTTTTTTTAAAGTAAATTTATTAAAGCTTTGCATAACCTCCTTAATTATGACAGGTTGAATAAGTTAAGATTGCATTTTATGCTATTGAATCCCTTTCATCTTCCAGCTTACGGTTGATTCCATCTTTCCTTTTTCTATTTACAGGAACTTGTTTGCTACCTCCAATAACTCGTAAGTTGAGATTGAACTTGTGAATTGTCAGTCTTCCAGAATTAAGTGATAATCCTCATTTATCATTTGTGTAGAAAGATATCACTTTGCCTTATTTTACAAAAAGATGAAGAGTTTTTATCTAAGTTTCCACCTTTTCAACCCGATACGTTAAAAGAGGGAACTTACTGAACATATATGAGTTACTTGACCCTAATTTGAACCAAGTTTGAAGAATTTTAGTTCTGTATTATGAGAGAAGGTACATCCTATCTTCTAATCACAACATTCTTGCAATAACACAATTATCTTTGCATAAGTAGTCAACAAATGCTGATCATGATCACTCTGTGTTGTTGTTACATGTTATTCCAGAGGAATAGCCCCCTGTTTGGAGATTTCTCAATGCACAACAAGTGAGTGGATCAAATGGTTTATTATTGACGTATAATTTCCACTATTGTTAAATTATATCCTGTTTCTGCTTGCATTGTTTGTTCCTGGTAAATTTTTATTGCACTGAGGATTGCTTTGGATGCTATGTCCCAATGCCAGTATAAGTATGGGCATTTATCTTGCATTAATTCAGCCAAGTAAAAAAAAAAGATTTTGCACTCGTGAGAACAAATCTTTTAAAATCTGCAAGATGGTTCCTCCATGTACTTTTACCTTCACTTTGATGCAGGCTTATTTGCAGAGACATCTATCCTTTGCTATAATAATGGCCTTGTTTATACTGTTAGCTTCTCAGATGGTCTCATAGAGATGCAACAACACTAAGGCGTATAGCAGCATTGTCGTTACACCATCATTCCCAAGCAATCTCACACCCCCAACTCATGTGTCTTTATTCTATTCCAGGACGTTATAATCTCTACATAAATTGTGGGGGAGGACAAGTGCCTGCTGGCTCCACCAGTTACGTGGCTGCTAAATCTCCAGGATCCAACGCTAGGTTCTTCCAAAATGCTGAATCTAACTGGGGTTATAGTAGCACTGGCAACTTTATGGATGATAATTCTGATGTGGATAATTATGTCACGCCAAATAGATCTACACTCTTGATGGACAACTCAGAATTGTACATGGATGCCCGTCTTGCTCCCACCTCTCTAACTTATTATGCATATTGTTTGATGATTGGAAAGTACACAGTACGCCTTCATTTTGCTGAGATTATGTTCACCGGCAATGAAANGGAAGGCGTGTCTTCAATGTTTTTGTTCAGGTAGTTCTGCATTCTAGAGCATTTTCAGCCATTTTCCATGCTCATAGCACTTTAAATATGAGAAAATTTTGTTAGGGTGTAAGGGGACCATTCAGCTTGACTTAATGGAACAGAAACTGAGTTCTTTGGGTCGAATGGTTTCAGGGGAAACAGGTTCTGCATGATTTCAATATTGCAGATGCAGCAGGTGGAGTGGGGAAGGCTACCATACAAAATTTTACCGCTAATGTGACCAAGGGCACTCTTGAAATACGCTTTTACTGGGCTGGGAAGGGGACCAATGCCATCCCTGAAAGAGGAGTTTATGGTCCTCTGATATCAGCAATCACTGTGGATCCCCTTGGTATGTTAGTACCATTATATCATCTATTTTCATTTTAAGAACGACAGGTGTCATAAGCACTGAAGGATAAGCTCTCGTGATCTTGCAATGAGAACTAGTTTGTCCAATGGACATAAGGACATTCATGGTCATCTGTGTGATTGTTACATGTAAAACCATGAGATAGCTTTTCTCACCAGTATCTATGCAATGTGACTCTTATTTCAAATAATGTAGATGTCATTTCAACTGTAAAGTTTTGCAACTTAACTAAAGAATTTTCTAGTGTGTAGACATCTTTTGCTCCAATTCTCCATATCCAAGTCTTAAATCGACAACTTGATTTTTTCTTTTGTAATATTTAATTTTGTTTATTATCTTGTAGACTTCAAGCCTCCTAGAGACAGTAAGATATCTGCAGGGGCAGTGGCTGGAATTGTGGTGTCCATAACATTTGTTATTTTCCTCATTGTGGGGATAATTTGGTGGAGAGGATGTTTCGGGCATAAAGATACAACAGAACCAGGTACTGGCTAATTTCTGTGGGTTACAAATCTCCTATTAAGATAAGTAAATCATCTCCCTGCAGTTCATGGCACTGCTCAATGGACAACTATCATTAACTGAAGAACCATCACCATTTCTGGCCGATATGTGCATATCTGGAAGTCATGCAGATTTAACTACACTAACATACTTATCATACATAAGTAATCGAATCCCCAAATGGTAGATGTTGATAGCTGTTTTTCTTATAATCTTTTCCTTTATGTGGTTCTAACAATAGTTTTTATGCAGATTTGAGGGGTCTAGATTTGCAAACTGGCTCCTTTACCTTAAGGCAGATTAGAGCTGCCACAAATAATTTCAATCCTGATAATAAGATTGGGGAAGGCGGTTTCGGATCTGTATACAAGGTACAGCTTGAGGGCTCTTTAGTTGAGCACTGATCAAATAAACAATGCAATACATCTGAAATCAAATCTCCTGCTACAGGGGCTGTTATCAGATGGGACCATAATCGCTGTAAAGCAGCTCGCTGCCAAATCGAAGCAAGGGAACCGTGAGTTTGTGAATGAGATAGGAATGATCTCTGCCCTTCAGCACCCTCATCTAGTGAGGCTTTATGGATGCTGTATTGAAGGAAACCAACTCTTGCTGGTGTATGAATACATGGAAAACAACAGTCTTGCTCGTGCTTTATTTGGTATGCTCCTTTTATTCGCTAAGATTCATTATTTTGTTTGATGCACTGATGATGGAAATTTGGAATTTTGTTTATACATCTCCTTATAGGACCAAAGGAACATCAATTGCACCTGGATTGGAAAACACGTCACAGGATATGTGTGGGCATAGCAAGGGGTTTGGCTTATCTTCATGAAGAGTCAAGGCTGAAGATCGTACACAGAGACATAAAAGCCACAAATGTGCTGCTGGATAAAAATCTTACCCCGAAAATTTCAGATTTTGGTCTTGCCAAACTGGATGAGGAGGATAACACTCATATTAGCACAAGGATTGCAGGGACATTGTGAGTCATGTTCTTTTCAAGACTTCTTTCGTTTTGCATGGAAACTCTTGCGTATTTTTACTTTCTTTTGGCTTTGTTTTCTCACAAATATTATTTATTTGTCATCTTCAACATCCTTATTTACTTTCGGAGATGAATTTATAAAGTTCAAGGGAAGTATTGCTTTTGTTTGTTGCACAATTTGCTACTCGTTTTCCCCTTGTGATTGTTAAATATGATGGATTTACAGCGGGTACATGGCGCCTGAATATGCAATGAGGGGTTACCTAACTGACAAGGCAGACGTTTATAGTTTTGGAATTGTTGCCTTGGAGATTGTAAGCGGTCAGAGTAACACAAGTTATCGGTCAAAACAAGAGTCCTTTTATCTTCTTGACTGGGTAACGTAACATTTAACCCTTCAAACTTTTAAATTCTATTATCTTGATTCCATCAGCTGTCCAATTGCTTAATTATATATTTGCATTCAAACCCAAGAATACTGAACTGCAGTCCGATGGAACTTTGGGGGATCAGGATAGTGAGAACTACGCTTGATAGGGTTGCATTCACATAATGCAGGCACACATTCTGAAGGAGAAAGGGGATCTGATGGAACTGATCGACCCAAGGCTGGGCACCAACTTCAACAGGGACGAGGCAATGGCGATGATCCACGTGGGTCTTTTATGCACCCATGTCTCCCCCGCAGTGAGGCCTTCCATGTCTTCAGTGGTGAGTATGCTTGACGGAAAGGTAAATGTCCCAGCTTCGATTCCAGAGAACGCGGTTCCAAACGATGATGCGAAGTTCGAGGAGATGAGGAAGCACTTTAGGGGCATCAAAGAGGGAGAGGAGGCGAGGGAGAAGAGCGCGAAGCAAGTTGATAGCATGCCGATCAATGTTCCATGGACTGGCTCATCAGCTTCTTCCAGTGATCTCTACCCAATACTGCTGGACTCGGAATATTGGCGGAATCGCGAGTAAGGAACCTGGTTTGATGATGAAAGTGGGCTGGCTGTTCTGTGTGTCAGTGAATCACATGCATCGCTTCCACTGTGAGAGAAACACTTTCACGTACAGATAGCAAAGTAGTAGCTGTCTGGGATTTTCGTTTTGATAAAGTGTACTTTTTTTTTATGGGAACAAAAACTATGCAATCCCAACTCTTTGTTACGTCATCGTTATGTTAAATGGTATGTCCTTGTTCATGCTACGAATTAAAGCGGGCGTGCCACCATAGTTGATAAGGTCATCATTGAAAGAGAGAGAGAGAGAGAGAGAGAAAAGAAGGGGTCTATAATTTTAAGTATAAAGCTCATGTCATGGCACAGAAGCCTCTTCACTTCATTCCATACCCCTTCCCTTCAAAGGCCAAGTCTCTTCCTCCGCTACCATTCCCTTTATCTCTCTCTCTCTAAACACTGTTCCATTTCTGCAGGTAAGAAAGGAAAAGGGAGATCGGTTTTTGTTCTTCACCACGATCAACACAAGAGCTACACGTCTCGAATATATAAGAGAAAGGAACACCTATCGATCCACTCGCATGTGTTTGAAGCCCTGACTGGAGAGGAGGCTCTTCGAATCCTGCAGCTGGCCCGAGCTGAGAAAATGTCTTGCCGCTTTCGAGTCCCATCCACCTTCCTCCTCCTCCTCTGCCTCGTTGCGTTGGCAGCCAATGGAGCCACTCGACTCCCGGATGATGAAGGTCGATTCATCCAAATTCTTGATATATTCAGTCTTTTAATTGTCTTCCTTGGGGTTACACAGTGCAAGCACTGCGGGGTGTAGACAAGGCACTAAAGAAGACGAGCTGGGATTTTGACGCGGATCCGTGCAGCAATTCAACCCCCTTGGAGGACGCCCGATAACAACGATGATGCCGTGATCTGCAACTGCTCGTTCTCGGACAGCACTGTCTGCCACGTCACTAACATGTACGGTAGTACAAAATTCTCTCGTCTCCCTCCGCCTGCTGCCAGCTACCTACGTATTCCCGAGTCGGTCCGTTTTCAAGTTGAAAACCAAAAACGTACAGGAAACCGCGAATATCTGTTAGTATTCTTCGATTTATGAAACACAAAAATGGCAAGAAAAAGAGGGAGAAAATGACAGTTTAGTCATAAAATTTGGTCCCTCTCCCGCATGAAATCTTAATGTTTGTTTCATCGTTGGTTCTAAAAATTTTATTCCATAACTCATACAATTTCCTAACTTATGTTACGTGAGCCATAAATGTCACATAGCTTAAAAAAAAGATGATAGCGACAGCAAATCCCAATATTTTTTAATAATTCAATATGATTACAATACATTATATAAGTTACAAAAATTAAAGTTTCATGATAGAAATTTTGAGACTTTATCAAGGTAGATTCGGTGTATCATGCATCGAAACATAATCCAGTTAAGAAGGGACATAAGAGAAATGCCCCATTTTAGCCTTGCAACAGAGGCAACCATGCTCATATGGCACTGTCGATCGGTTAATTTTGACATCTGCATTTTAATTTTATCAAGTGACATTTTTTAAAAATTTATTCTGGCGTCCGAAATAATAATAATAATTCTCACCTGCTCCCTCCCCCGCTCAAATGAACGAATAGAATTAACTGCACGCGTTGACATTTGACTTGTCCAACTACATGGATTTCAAAAGCTGACTATTCAACTCCGGTATGCCAGAGGGACGACAGCTGTGACTGACCGTGGGAATGTCGGTCCATAGGACGATGATGTCAGCTTACCGGATGATGACGATATTCTTCGTGATAAGATTTTCTACTCTCGAATCACAAGTGTGCCTTTTAATTCACGATTATGAAAAAGATTCAAATAATTGCTATATTTACATTTTTACGGTTTAACTTTAGGATTTAAAAAATTTTCTAGAATTCAAGATATCTGAGAATTTGGAATTTTTAGACTTTATTTCTTATAAAAAAATTTCCTAGGGTTGATTTTTTTAAGGTTTTTAAAATGATTTTAAATATTTTTTTTATAGTATTAGGGATTTAGATTTAGAATTCAATAGTCATTTAATTGCTAATGATAATTAAGACATATATATATATATATATATGATAAACGTTTATTTATTTTTTAACTCAGGGTAAGGGCAGACGATATGATAGACAAATCATACGTATGTCTGATATTATTTAATTTAATATCAACGAAAGTATAATGATTATGCATAATGAATCAAATGATAGATACTAGATATTTGATCTCATTTTTAATCTTCCTAAAATGTTACATATGCATTTAATTATATAAAAAAAAGAGAAATAAGGATTAACTCGTAAAAGCACTCTTAATATATTATAATTGATTATGTACTATTATAATAACTTAAGTTATTGATTCTAATTTAGAAAATTAATCAATTTATATATTTAAACCAGACATACCAATTCATCTGAGAAGCTGATTTACTTTTATAAGAAATTATATTCAATTATTTTAATTACACTCAAATCATTATCTTTAATCAATCCCATTAAGAATGATACATATGTATATATAAATGTGTAACACGGTTAGCAGACTAGTATATTTATCCAAATTTGAATTTGTGCTAGGGCTCGTTTCCTTTTTACTGTTCATGTGGCCCAATCCTTGATGGGCTGTAACGTGGTCTCTAGACCCCCAACCGGCCCGGTCGATTTTTCAACTGAACAACAATTTTTGTTAACGTTGCACTGAACTAATTTGATGGTATTTTTAAAATAAAATAAAAATAAAAATTTAGATCGCTGAAGTCGCAGTCGCTCCCGGGGACTCTCCCGCCTGGTCTCTATAGGCTCCCTTACCTCCAAAACATGTAAGTGAAGCGCTCTCTTCTCTCTTCTCTAGAGGATCTCTGTGAGCACTGCTTGCTAATTACTTCCGTCGAGCAGTAATTGTTGGGCCCTTCTTCCGTTCAGTTTCTCTTCCTCTCGTCATTTCTTTCTATTGCATTGCGCAGAGACCTCTCTAGGAATTACCTGAACGGTTCTATACCTCCTGAATGGGGCCGTCTTCCCAATATCCTCGAAATGTAATCTCTCTCCCTCTCTCCCTCCACACCCCACACCCCCGGCACAACCAATGCGCAGCTGTTCGTGTTGGATTTATAGGCACATGTTTTTGTCGCATGCAGTTCCTTACTAGCAAACAGATTGACTGGTCCGATCCCCAGAGAGATTGGAAACTCGTCCAAGCTCACGAGTTTGTGAGCGATTTCTCTTCCTCCCACTGGACTTTATGTTTCTAGTCACTTCATTTTCTGTTTCAAGATAGCTCTGTCTTCTTCTTGTTTCACGGCGCAGAGTCCTGGAGATGAATCACCTCTCGGGGGTGCTCCCTGAGGATCTAGGAAACCTTACCAAAATTCAGAGATTGTGAGATCCTCTTGCCCAATGCGTGCATCCCCTCCTTAATTGATTTCCTTTGTCAAGATTTGGGACATTGTCGGAAGTGATGGCTCTGACCCTTGAAATATTCGGTTCTGGTCTATGTTGGCTTTAGGTTGCTAACTTCAAATAATTTCAGCGGAGGGATACCTTTGCAAAGTTGTCAACACTAACGGACATGTAAGCTTCTAATGTCAATCTTTATGTGAATTAGAACTGCTCTTTCTCCCTTATGTTTATATCTTTCTGCGGGGATGGTGATCTCGTCTATGGCATTATTCCTTTGTCGTTCAATATATTGCAGTCAGCTTGGCGAGTACGCTGTCATCGTGCCAAATCCTCATTCTCTTTTTAAAATTCTTTTTCCATTGAACCTTTTATTTTATATTTTGAATGGCTAGAAGTGGTACCACCACTGTTGATAATATTGTCGGTGCAAGAAAAGTTCTGATGGTTTTTTGTTTTTTTGTGGTGGAAGACTTGTGTGGAATTTGGAAGAAGAAGTGCATCTGTCTGCACTTGATGACATTGCTCACATGACAACTATGATTAACTGAAGAACTGTTGAATTATGCAGATTGGACTTGGCTAGCATACTTGTAATACATAACTAATGTATTTATATCCAAATGGTAGCTCTATAGATTATTGCCTTTTTCTTGACGCGGTTCTAATTGTAGTTTCTGTATAGATTTGAAGGGTTTAAATTTGCAGGTCGACCCCCTTTACATTGAGGCAGGTTAGAGCTGCTGCCGCAAACACTTTTAGTCTTGATAACAAGATTGTGGAAGGCGGTTTTGGTTCTGTGTACGAGGTACCACATGGGAGCTTCTTACGTGGACGCTGGTTATATTGGCATATTGTAATACATCTGATATCAAATCAAGTATCCTGTCGCAGGGGGTGAGGGTGGGGGTTACGTAGCAACATACAATTGCTTTCTCCTTAGCATTAATTCGATCCACTGAGCATTTCAGTAGGATACAAACAGCGATTCTTGCCTGGGGACGTGGGCGACTGTCTGTATATGAGTGCCTGGCAGTGGGGAAACAAGTTCGACATGCTGAAAGATGATAAACCCGGCGAAGCGCACGGCCTGGCCCTGGAACCGGCTATGCTCTTCGAAGATCCACAACCACCGATCTTTTAAGCCAACCTCGTTGTACGATTCTCACCCCTCCTCTCTGTTCTCCTTTCCACCGGTCTTTTATTTTTATTTCATTTCTTGTTCATGAAAAGGACTCAGAGAGGAAAGGGAAAGTGGAGTGAAGGGACAATGGCCAGACACCCATCCTACTCTTACATTGAAAACGATTACATACTATGAAATCCGCTCTCTCCCAATTCTGCTCTCTCTCTCTCTCTTTTTTTTCTTCCTTTCATTTCCTATAACAGAGGAGTCCTATCAAAGGATGAGTGGAAAATAAAGGGGAACGAAGAGTCTCATAATGAGAATAGTGCTAGGTCGAATATTGTGTCATTACGTCAAATCTCCCTTCTCTTTTTGAAATTCTTTTTCTACGAACCTTTTATTTCATATTTTGAATGGTTAGAAGCGGTACTACAGCTTGTTGATTGATGAATGACACTTGCATGAAATCAAAAGCGGGCCACCACCACTGTTGATAATATCGGCGGTGCAAGTAAAGTTCTGATGGTTTTTTTTTTTGTGGTGGAAGACTTGTTCATTGACTATATCTATCGACATTATTAAAAGCTCTATCCCACAACGCAGAAGCCTCCTCACTTCATCCCGTAACTCTTCGTTCGATGGCCAAGTCTTCCTCCGTTGCCCTTCCCATGTCTTTCTAAAGACTCTCCCTTCCTCTGCACGTCAAGAGAGAGAGAGAGAGAGAGAGAGAGAGAGAGAGAGAGAGAGAGATAAGGCATTAATTTCTTGGTTGAAGCCCGACCTTGTGGGGGAGAAATCCTGCAGCTGGCCCGAGTTGAGGATGCCTTGCTGCACTCAACCCTCATCCGCCTTCCTCCTCCTCCTCCTCTGCCTCGTTGCACTGGCAGCCGATGGAGCCGCTCAACTTCCGGCTGATGAAGGTTGTTTCCTCCGAATTGTTCATATATTCATGCTTAAAAAGAGAGAGAGAGAGAGAGAGACAAAAAAAAACAAATGAATGCATTCTGAGCTATCAACAACGACGTTTTGGGGTTCTTTTTCTTCCTTCAACTTACACAGTAAAAGCACTGGAGGAAATAGCGAAAGCACTAAACAAGACGAGCTGGGATTTCACCAAGGATCCGTGCAGCAGTTCAACCCCTTGGATAACTGACGACGAAAATGATGCCGTGAGGTGCAACTGTTCGATCTCGGACGACGCAGTCTGCCACGTCACTAGCATGTACGGTACCATTCTCCCATCTCTTGCTGCGTATTCCCTATAGTTTCATACCGGAAGCTGATGTATATCAATTACGGTTCTATTGCACAACTTCACCGTTCCTTAAGGAGTTTGTTTGACCAATGATCAGATCCCGACCTCTATGGCTGTGCGGTCTCGAGGTTGAAAGAGATACAGAACTTGGGGAATTAATACGTTATTATCTGTCAAGTTAAGAAGAAAAAATTAGAAGAAGAAGGAGGAGAAGAACAACAGAAAATAAAACTATTTAGTTTGATTCCACGCCATTTCATTGATCAGCCTCCTCACTGATCATTGGCGTTTGAATTTTCCCAGCTTGAGTAATTTCACAACTGACCATATATCCAACTCAGTGGGCCGGGGAGACATATAGATATGGTTGTTCATGAATGGTTAATTAAGATATATCTAATAAGTAATATTTATTCATCCTATTCTCTCAATTAATTTTAGGTATGCTACAAAAAAATCTTCATATTTTATATTGTCTATATAATTGACAAGTAAATGCATATATAAGCTATTGAGAAATTTACTCTTCAAATTCACTTAACCTATATATATGCTCACGTAAGATAGTTTTATTTTATGTTTTTTTGTCGATCGTGGATGAGTGATTTTCTTGGAATACTTAGTAGTTATATAAAAATAAGATCATATAGTTATTTATTGAATTAATTTAAATTTCTAATTACAAAAAGGTACACTTGTTTAATTTGAAAACAAATAACATCTNCCTGAACAAAAACATTGAAGACACGCCTTCCTAGGCTGCTATAACTTTCATTGCCGGTGATCGTTATCTCAGCAAAATGAAGACGTACTGTGTAGTTTCCAATCATCAAACAATATGCATAATAAGTTAGAGAGGTGGGAGCAAGACGGGCACTCATGTATGGTTCTGGATTGTCCATCAAGAGTGTAGATTTATTTGATGCGGTATATGAATCTGCCATATTTTTGACATCCAGAAAGTGGCCAGTGCTGCTATAACCCCACTCAGATGTAGTATTTTTGAGGAAAGTAGCATATGTTGTACTTTTGTCACTGTCATCCATGTATGTGACGGGGCCAACGTTTACTTCTCTTCCTCCGCAGTTTATGTAGAGATTGTGACGTCGTCCTGGAATACAGTATAAGAGGTATGAATGAGTTCAAAATTGATGCAACATTAAGAAAAAGCAGGAAATTAGTTTATTATGAAATTTTATTATATTTAAAATATTATTACATATATTTAGTATTTATAGCTACCTGTATTAGATAAATATATTAGCTAATATTTTGATATATTCAATAAATATATTTCGTTTTTTTTTTGTATGTTGCATCGTAAGGTTTATTGGTTGTCAAACTATACAAATTAAATGAAAATTTTCAGGTTTTCCCTTTTTCCTTGAGTCATTTAGGTATTCTTTAGAATCAATGAATCAATTTTCTATCCTTATCAAATCTCGGCATTCTTCAGAATCAACGAGTTTTGATCCCCATCCGTAACTCTCGTTCCCTCGTCACCACTCGTGTTGCTGCATCATATTAATACTAGAGCCAACCGATCCTGGGCCATGCCGCTTAGAAGACGAGTCCCAAATGCCTTGGTGGATGAAGTGTACGTATCACAGGGATGAGATTGCATATCTCCGTCAGGAGTTATGCCAACAGATTGACCAACTGGCCGACAGGTGGCTGCCCTCCAATTGCACTAATTTCGTGTCGACCTGTGGACCCCACATACGGAGAATCCAACTTGGAGGATAATGCGTTTATCGGACCTCCTAATCACTTGCCTCCAACAGGTTGTCATGAGATAATATCCGGTATTTTGCATATTTCTCCTTGACGATCCTCGACTCGATTCAAGACCTACTTACAAGGAAGAGTCCGAAGAGCACATCGATTTAGGGCTTGTTTATGATGAAGAGACCAATGAGAATATAGTAAAGGAAATTGTAGAGGCCTATGTTACGGGGAGGCAAATTGAGATGCGTGATTTGTCCCCACATATTCACTTCTGCAAGCCTACTGCCCTTGCATACTCCTTCGATGAAATTGACCTTGAGGCCGCAACAGAGACATTCCAATTGTTTTCACCTTGTTTAGACCCGAAAGTCAATCATTCCACTTCCACCGGAGGTGCCAACCAAGCCCTCTATCCACGGAACAACTCGCCATTTGGATTTTGAGGACAAATCCTTTTCGCACCGGAGAGAGTGAGGCAAAATATCATAAAAATAGGAAATTAGTTTATTATAATATTTTATTAGAACTCGGATGATATCGCCATATATTTACTTAGACATTATTTAATATTTATAGCTTAATATATTAGCTAATATTTTGATATATTCCATAAATAAAATTTTATATATTTAGGAGATATGATTTTCTAAATTTGATAATTATTCCGTGCAACTAGGATTTTTATTTCCTATATATTGCACTGCTTTTTGTTTTTTAGTGGGCTTTATATTGCATTGTAAGGCTTACTAGATGTTAGACTATATGAATTGAATGAAGATTTTTGAGGTTTTCCACCATTTTTCCTTGGGCCATTTTGATATTATCGGAATTAATAAATCGATTTCCTATCCTTATCAGCTCTCAACATTCTTTGGAATCAATGAATTTTGGATCCCTATCGGTGACTCTTACTGCCTCGCCACCACCCATGTTACGTCAGATTGGTATCCAAGCCGATTGATCCTGTGCCATGCCGCCCAAAAGATAAGTCCCAAATGCCTTGGTGCGTGAGGTGTATCATAGGGATGACATTGCATACCTCCGATAGGTGTTACGCCGATAGATTGACCCACTGGTTGATCAAGTGGCTGCTCGCCAATAACACCGACTCCATGTTGACTCGGGCCTCGTATATAGAGAATCCAACTTTGTTTAAGACTTATTTACGATGAAGAGCACATTGATTTAGGGGTTGTTTGTAATGAAGAGATCAACGAGAATATGGAAGAGGAAATTGTAGAGGCCATTTCTAAAGGGAGTGCCAACCAAGCCCCTCCATCCACCAGAACGATTCGCTGTTCGGATTCAAGGATGAATCCTTTCCACCTCGGGGAGAATGATGCATAATATCAAGAAAAATAGGAAACTAGTTTATTATGATAGTTTATTATAGTTAGGATGATATCGTGATATATTTAGTTGATAGATACATTTAATATTTATAACTAGAGTTAGAAGATGTGATTTTCTAAATTTGATGGATATTCTCTACATTAACTAGGGTTTCCATGCCCTCTCTCTATATATAAGATTGTAAGAATCGAAAGGAAAATTTTCCTCTTTCCTTGAATCATTTCGATACTTTTTGAAATTGACAAATTGATTTTCTATCCTTATCAACTCTTGACATTCTTCATAACCAACAAGTTTTTTTATCTCTATTCGCAAATCTCATTCCCTCGCCGCCACCCCTACAACGTCAAAATTTGAGAATATATGAGCTTTCTTCTTTGTTCCCCCCGTTTGACAGTGGGAAATAATTGACTGAACGTAGACGTACGTGATTCACCTAATTGAGATTGCATCCTTATGAGTCCATCTCTGTAGCTAACATTATTAACAAGACTAGATATTATTACTAATAATTTGACACGAATCTATGTAATTAAATGGGCTCTGTCATTCCATCCGTGACAAATGAAAGGCAAATCATTTTTTAAGTGAACTACTGGGGGATATATTAGAAGCTGAAAATATGAGACGGACTGGGTGTTAGTTTTGTTGATGTTGAAAAAGCTGATGGAAGGTAGGGAGTAATATGGCCATATACCCGGTTGAGAATCAAAGAGGTCAACGGATTTAAGATTGATTTACCAGGAGCAAATAAGAAATTTAAAATAAAAAAGACATAAATTTAATAGAATAAGAAATTATATGTCAATAATATTTATAATGAACCTTCTTGGTGTCTACTTACTTGTTGGGCAACTAGGATTCTGCAGGCAGGGAGCTATTCCCCTGAAACATTGAAAAGGAATAATAATAAAAGAGTTAATCATGATCGGCATTGTTGACTATCTAGCAAAAGATTATTGCGCCCAGTAGCTTTACTAATGAAACAGCAGCAAAAGACTTCCTCCCTGATTGCAGAACTAGAAAATTTTCAGACTTGGTTCACTTTAAGGTCAAGTGATCCTAACTCTAGAACAAGTTTGGGGAGAAGAGGCCGTAACAATGAGTTCCTTCTTTTTGACCCCAACTACAGGTGCCAGTGTATCTGATGGGAAAACCATGTCCAGTAGAAAAAAGAAGATGTGTGCTTCGTTTAGTAAAAGTAGAATACAGTAGCAACAGTAATATCTTTCTAGATAAACAATATGTGTGTGTGTGTGAGAGAGAGATTATCCATTAAAATTCTGGAAGGGCGTAATTTTCACAAGGTCAAGATCGGCTTACGAGCTATTGGCAGTTGATGAGCGAGGTGAGAACAAGTTCCTGTAAGTAGAAAAAGGAACGATATGGAGTCAATCATACATCAGCTGAAGGGCGAAAATGCAGCCTCAAAATTATCCATGAAAATTATGGCACAGCTTTTGACGTACAAGTGGGTTTCTGGTTGACAATCTGAGACTCCAGTGAAGTTGTTGAATGAAAGATCCCTACAACATCAAGTCATAATACAGTTTCTGAGTAGCGCAATTGAAAAACATTACTTCTCATAACAGTGCCGTAATGCATCTTAAACAATTTATTGGTAAGGTCAACGAATATATATCACAATAAGATGGGTTGAAGCGCCTAAAAAGAAAATAACAGCTAATTGGAAACGGAATAAAAGATCCTGAAAGAGAAGGCATACCCGCTTTTAATTCCGCTGGGTACCGTCCCATTAAGCAGATTTCCAGTCAGATATCTAAAATGAAAATAGAATAATATTCACGTCTATTGAATATATTGCAAATGAAGTTTTGGCATTTGGAGAGGGGGTGATGGAAAGAGGAATAGTTTTTTTTAGGGTTACTTTCAACTAGAATATGACGATCACCTGTTACTACTCTCTAAATTTCTTGAGGCTTAAATCATATCAAATTACTGTGTTCATTATTCCACAGTGTTTCTTTTTATCTCTCTGTTTAGACATGCAACCATAAAGATACGTATCCAAAGTATTAAACTACTTACAGATATATCGTCTGTAGAGAGCCATAGATGGCTGGAATTTTCCCAGTGAATTTATTAAAGCTGAGATCTCTGCACAGATTTCAAGAAATAGATGAGAGGATGTTGACTTGCCTTAAAGCCCAAGCAGCAGCATGTTGTCGGGACCCGATAGATTGAGCAACTGTGCAACATGGCATTAGGCTTAAAAGAGGAAGACGGCGAATAGGTTTTCACCGGTATTGGTCACCATTAGTGTGAAATATATATCATGTACCACTTCAAATCAAAGTGCTCCCTATGAACAACATATCTGTAAGCCCCATTAGCACCCCGACCCAAAGGGCCGCTATGCGGGCCTCGACCGCATAGCAACGGAGGGCCCGAAGGGGAGGGAACTGCCCTAACGATCTTCCTGGAAGTCCATGTCCCTAAGGAGAGGGAGCGGCAAGGCGCGACTGCTCTCGCGAGCAGTGCTCAAGGGCGACGCACAGGAGCACACCAGACCCTCCCAGGGACCACGCCAAGTCAGGTTGGTATACCACGAACGCCCGAGAGCCCCCGCAACCTCGCCCCTGGAAGCGGGCGGCCTTACCGCTAGGAATGCCATAAGGCGAGCGGCCACAGCTGCGCGGCATTTCGGAAACCAGGAAGGAATTTGGGGGCAGGCGCATTGAACCACGGCCAGCAGAGTGTCGGTGGGACTTGGCCGGGCCAGACCGGGGGATGAGCTGGACAGCACTCCGCCCCAATCGGCCTGACACATCCGGACTCTGCAGCCGCCCTCCGCCTACCCTAGAGACAGGGGAGGCGTAGCTAGCCAGTACTGGGCTACTGCCCCAGGAAAAGCTTAAAAGGGGAGGCAGCCGAAGGAGGAGGACACACGGAGAACACCAGCAGGAGAAGGAAGGAGAAGCTGAGGCCAGCAAGCAAGCGCAAGCAAGCAAGCAGTCCCAACGGAAGGCCAGAAGAGCTGATCCCAGTCCCTGCTGTCCAGGCGATCTTCCCGGGTGAAGATCACCAGTCCAGGCGAGGAGTGCAGGTGTGAGAGGCACCAGAGGCATATGCTTGGAGTGTACTGTGACCTCTTGTAAGGGTTTTGCTTATTCTTGTATACTGGGTTGTGAATACGAGTGAGATTTCCCTTGTAAGTGCTTTGTTGTGTTCTGTTGGCTGTTGTGCTCGGTTGTGTTGAGCTGTGCTGTGTAGCTGGGTTGGCTGGGAGTGCGTGCTGCGCTGCTCAGCACCCTCGCAGAGAAGGAAAAATTTGGGTCAAGCCCGAGCCCTGTGACAATATCCATATCCATACTACAAGACCAAGACAATGTTCCAAACGATAAAAAAAAATCAAAAGAGAAAAAAAAATCATCCGCCTTTATGGATGTTGGAAGTAACATATCAGCACGATTTAGTGCAAATTGAAATAAGAATCTTTTAATACATCATTGGCCTTTGCAATGGTAGATAGAATCTGATAGCGAGCTGAAAAGAGATGCCAACTCACAAGACTTTTAAATTTTTGAAACCTCCAACTTGACCCGGTAGCTCTCCAGTGAGGTTACAGTTTCTTAGAATCCTATGAAAAGGACGGCATAAGAGATATAGTTGGCAAAATAGGCAGGTTTGTGGGCATAAACATTTTCAAAGGACGATCTTTCTCACAATATCTCGATGGACGTGGAGGTGAGGTTTGGAAAGCTTGCTTCACTTCCATTCAAGTCACTAATTCTCCTGGTTATTGAAATTCATTCACATGTAAGCCATAGTATTTTATACCAATGAATTAACTATGGAAGGAAAATTTACGCCCAACTTACAGTTCAATTAAATTTCTTAGAGATTCAATGCTAGAAGGAATCGGTCCCTGTAGCCCACTTGCCTGAATTACCCTGTTACCACCGAATTTTAGTCAACTCAATGAAGTAGAGTAGAGTAGAAGCACCCCTCCATTAACTGAAAGACAACATAGATTGGTAGAGGCTCTCACAATATTTTGAGATTTGTCCAGTTTCCGATAAAATCTGGGATCTTTCCGGTGAACTGGTTATCACCAAGCCGTCTGTAATATATTGAACAACAAAGGAATAATGTCTGTCACAGACAAGATTACCACACCTGCAGAAAAGATACACACGCAAGACAGAAAGCGCACTTCTAGTTCACATAAAACTTGATATTAGAAGCTTACACGCTCGTTAGTTTAGATAACTTTGCAAATGTGGCCGGTATCTCGCCGCTGAAATTGTTTGAAGTCAGCCACCTAAAAATACATATATTTCAAGGGTCAAAGGTCACTTCCGACAAGGTTCCACATTTTTAATAGATGAGATCAATTGAAAGGGAATGCACGTATTGGAAAAGAGGATCTCACAATCCTCGAATTCGGGTCAGGTTGCCCAGTTCCTCAGGGAGCTTCCCGGAGAGATGATTAATCCCAAGAACTCTGCGTCAGCACACAAAAAAATGACGGAGCCATCTGGAAATCGATTTTTCAATGAGTAGAAGCGTGAAGTCCAGTGGGAAGAAGAGAAGAGAAATCACTTACAAATCCATGAGCGTGGACAAGTTTCCAATTTCTCTTGGGATCGAACCAGTCAACCTGTTTCCTAGTAAAGAACTGCGCGCAGCAAAAGCATACACGAATGAATCCAATACGAAAATCAGGGTGCTGTGCACGGGGGAAGAGAAGGCGGTAGAGGGAGATTACATCCAGAGGATATTGGGCAGGCGCCCCCATTCAGGAGGTATAGAGCCACTCAGGTAGTTCCGACTGAGGTTACTGTGGAATGCGAGGGAGAGAGAAATGAGAAGAGGGGGAAGAGAGACAGAATGAAGATATGGACCCGAGAATTACTAACCACTCCATGGAAGTAGTTAGCAAGTAATGCCAATAGAGGTCAGAGGATATGAATCACACTAGAGAGACTCTAGAGAGAAGAGAGAGTCTGTGTGCGGGCGTGTGTGAGAGAGAGAGAGCTTCTCACTTACATGTGTTGGAGGTAAGGGAGCCTCACGAAATCAGGTGGGAGGGTACCCGGGAGTGACTGCCGCTTCAGGGATCTGATATTTATTATATAGATATTAATTAAAAATACCTCCAAAATAGTTAAGTACAACGTTAACCCAAAAAACAAATCAATTTAAAATTTTAATTGGACCTAGGGCCAATTTCGTTAGTTGAGTTAGAGATCACATTTACACTTACCACCCATAAAAGATTGACCCACTTAAAATGTAAATCCAAAAAGGAGCTTGACTCATACATATATACATTATTTGCAATCTATGGCATATGGAATGCGAAATTACACTCTCCTTGAATTTAAATTAAATAATACCAAATATGCTTATGATTACTCTAACATATACCCTTACGACATAGGTAAAAATGAACACTCACTATATATGTAGATATCTTAATTGTCATTAACCATTTTTGCACCCAAAAAAATAATTATAATTATCATTAACGATTGAATAACTACATTACCAATACCACATAAACCCTTCTCTTCAAAATTTTTAATGTGGATATAACCATTACAATTTCAATTATATATATATATATAATCATATGGCTCTAAATATCAAATATTAAAGTCCTAAAAAACTACAAAAACATGAAAATTATAGAAACTATGACATCAATCCTAAAAAAACGAAAAAAAAGCCATGTATCCTAAAAATCCAAAGCTTAATGCTAGAGGTGATCGAGTCTGAGTACCGTGTAATTTTTGTGATAATCGGTCTTTACCTTGTAAAGAATAAGTTCTTAAATTATGAACTTGGACCCTACCTTGTTAAATGTGGGAACCGAACATTACTGGAAAATACAAGTTCCAAGTACCATATTAGAACATGTTCATTAATTTTAAAAAAATATTAATTATTAATAAATAATCAATTTTAGCATAAATATTAGTTAATTTAGCACAGTTATTTAATGAAAACTTAGGGTGTAGTAATTAATCTAAAATAATTTTTTTATATATTAAATATTTTCATAAGACAATCGTTCAAGTTATTGAATATTTTAGACTTGATAAATTATGTGATTATTATGCACAATTATTATGTCAAATGTATTGAATTAAGAATCCAATAACGCAGACGTCACAAAATTATTTGGAGTTCAAATGAAAAGTTGCTTAACTTTAATATTTGGTGATATGATTAATATTCAATGAGATGTTATTTGTTTTCAAATTAAACAAGTGTGCCATATGATCTATATTTCATAAATAACTATATGATCTTGTTTTTATATAACTACTAAATATTTCAAGAAAATCACTCATCCACGATCGAGAAAAAAAAAACATAAAATAAAACTATCTTACGTGAGCATATATATATATATATATATATATATATATATAGGTTAAGTGAATTTGAAGAGTAAATTTCTCAATAGCTTATATGTATTTACTTATCAATTATATAGACAATATAAAATATGAAGATTTTTTTGTAGCATACCTAAAATTAATTGAGAGTATAGGATAAATAAATATTACTTATTAGATATATCTTAATTAACCATTCATGAACAACCATATCTATATGTCTCCCCGGCCCACTGAGTTGGATATATGGTCAGTTGTGAAATTACTCAAGCTGGGAAAATTCAAAGGCCAACGATCAGTGAGGAGGCTGATCAATGAAATGGCGTGGAATCTAATTAAATAGTTTTATTTTTTTGTTCTTCTTCTTCTCCTCATTTTTTCTTCTTAACTTGACAGATAATAACGTATTAATTCCCCAAGTCCTGTATCCTTTTAAACCTCGAGACCGCACAGCCATAGAGGTCGGGATCTGATCATTGGTCAGACAAACTCCTTACGGAACGGTGAGGTTGTGCAATAGAACCGTAATTGATATACATCAGCTTCCGGTATGAAACTATGGGGAATACGCAGCAAGAACTAGCGCTTAGCTAGAGAAGAGATGGGAGAATGGTACCGTACATGCTAGTGACGTGGCAGACTGCGTCGTCCGAGATCGAACAGTTGCACCTCACGGCATCATTACTGTCGTCGGTTATCCAAGGGGGTGAATTGCTGCACGGATCCTTGGTGAAATCCCAGCTCGTCTTCTTTAGCGCTTTCGCTATGTCCTCCAGTGCTTTTACTGTGTAAGTTGAAGGAAGAAAAAGAACCCCAAACGTCGTTGTTGATAGCTCAGAATGCATTCATTTGTATTTTTTTTGTCTCTCTCTCTCTCTCTCTCTTTTTAAGCATGAATATATGAACAATTCGGAGGAAACAACCTTCATCAGCCGGAAGTCGAGTGGCTCCATCGGCTGCCAGGGCAACGAGGCAGAGGAGGAGGAGGAGGAGGAGGAGGAAGGCGGTCGAGATTTGAGAGCAGCAAGACATCCTCAACTCGGGCCAGCTGCAGGATTTCTCCCCCACAAGGTCGGGCTTCAACCAAGGAATTAATGCCTTATCTCCCTCCCTCCCTCTTTCTCTCTCTCTCTCTCCTGACGTGCAAAGGAAGGGAGAGTATTTAGAAAGACATGGGAAGGGCAGCGGAGGAAGACTTGGCCATCGAACGAAGAGTTACGGGATGAAGTGAGGAGGCTTCTGCGTTGTGAGATAGAGCTTTTAATAAGGTTGATAGATAGAGTCAATGAACAAGTCTTGCACCACAAAAAGAAAACCATCAGAACTTTACTTGCACTGACGATATTATCAACAGTGGCGGTGGCCCGCTCGCTTTTAATTTCATGCAAGTGGCATTCATCAATCGGAAGTTGTGCTACCGCTTCTAGCCATTCAAAATATGAAATAAAAGGTCCAGTGAAAAAAGAATTTTAAAAAGGGAGGGGATTTTATATAGTAAAATCATAGTGAACATACCACTATTCTTATGAAACTCTATGTTCCCCTTTATTTTTCACTACTCTTATGTGTTCTAGGCCGATAGGACTCCTCTGTTGTAGGAAAAGAAAGGAAGAAGAGAGAGAGAGAGCACAATTGGGAGCGAGCTGTCTTCATATTATGTAATCGTTTTCAATGTAAGAGTAGGATGGGTGTCTAGCCATCGTCCCTTCACTCCACTTCCGCCTTTCCTCTCTGAGTCCTTTTCATGAACAAGAAATGAAATAAAAATAAAAGACCGGTGGAAAGGAGAACAGAGAGGAGGGGTGAGAATCGTACAAGAAGGTTGGCTTAAAAGATCGGTGGTTGTGGATCTTCGAAGAGCATGGCCGGTTCCAGGGCCAAGCTGTGCGCCTCCCAGGCTTATCATCTTTCAGCACGTCGAACTTGTTTCCCCACTACCAGGCACTCATATATGTTGCCACATATCCAAACCCCCACCCCAATCATCCTGATCGATAATCATTCCAAACGATAAAACCAAGCTCATTCCACTCTGGAAATGAATTGACGTCGTAAGGAGCACATAACCCAAGTCTAACATTTCGAGGCTCGGTAGCAAAAACAGGATGCATATGGTCAAATTCGTCCCATGCATTGCCATTAGAAGAATGGCACATTACTCCATTGGGTCTTCTATTATCAAAATGCCACCTCATATGAGGTGCATAATTCATTAAGGTTCAACTATGGAATCAAAGGCATATAATGCATCCTCATCACTGGAATCGGCTGTTGGCTAAGCATTTATTTGATTATGAATGAAAAATTGTTCTCATACAATGATTCTGCGGATTCATTGAAATATTTTTAATGCTTGAATTCATTGAATCATTTTAATACTCGAATTCCTTGAATCATTCACAACACTCGAAATCGTTGAATCTATCTTAATTATGAATCAGCCATTAATAGTCGATTAATGGTAAGTCACATTTATTCTAACAATTAAGAGCTATTTATGAATGATTTTTCGAATTCGTTCTTAACGTTCGATGAATGTGCTCTTAATGAGTAGATTAATGGTAACATACACTTAGTTCGATAATTACCGGTTATCGTGCCTATTGGAATGCTGAGCCATTACCCATATCTTCTTCCTATATCTTGAGCAACTTGCTCAACAAACAGAATAAGCTCTCCATCTCAGATTCTCGAACATAGTTTTCGATCTTGGTGCTTTGTCATCTATTGGTTCGCCTTTGAGCCCAAGGGCCGATGCGGCCTTCGAGTGATCTCGCCACTGTATCCTAGGAGACAATCGACCAAGCCACCTCGCCACACCTAGGGGGGGATGAATTTGTTTTAAGGCCACTGAGACTGCCACAGGCCTCCACTTCGTTTGGTTTTGCCTTTCTATTAATTTTCACCACTACCTAAACTGTTTTGCGTGATAAGTATTTTATGCATTGTCATCTGAGTTTACTGTGCGATTGAGAAATTATTGCCGCTAACATCGGCATGCTCTTACTCCTGCTTATCGGTTGACCCTTATACCTCGGTGTATCACAAAAGATACAACTATCCAAATTGCTTATATCCTTATAATACAACATGCAACCATTATAGTAACAATCTATTTTTTGAGATACAAGTCCCAATTTGGACACCATTTTCTTCGCTTCATAGAATGATTTTGGGATCATGGCATCCGATGGAGTGCATTCATCCATTAGATGAATTATCTCATCCATTGCATCGATAGAAATATTCCAATCCGATTTGATACTCATCAAACGCATTGCCACGGACAAAGTAGAATGATTGCTACTCCCTATATGTATAGATCTATTTAAGTTTTCTAACATCTCATAAAATTGTTGGCAATCCTCATTAGGTTGTTCCTCATAAGTTTGTGTAGCTGTATAAGAGATTTTCATAGATGGGATTGGAAGTCTATGCAAATCTTCTCCATATTCATCAGTAATAGAGGGGGAATTATGCCAAAAATGTTGTTTAGTAGCACTAATAACCTCATGCATGTATTGATGCATTGGACCGTCATAATCTATAGAAGAAGTACTACAAGCAACATAGTCAACATTTTGCAAATGACAATTTCTTTAGGGACGTTGCTTACCATGATCTGTCCAATACCAATAATCGCTCCTAAATCCCCACCTATACAGATGCCTTATTATCTCATTAGGGATCAAAAGTCGACCATGCATGTGACACTTAACACATGGACATCTAATAGTCCCCTTTAGTTGAAATTGAGATAAAGAAATAGTATGATTTATGAATGTCTCAACCCCATCTAATACCTCCACGATTGGGAACGAATCGGTCGTACATCCGTAACCTATGTGATAGTATCTCCATATATCCTATGACATGTCATATATAGCCCAAAAGAACAACAAAAAAAAAAAAACATAAATGTGAGGATAAAATTCAAGTGCCGAAATGATCAATTATACGTACTTAAGACATGCATCACATAACTATATTTTATATAATACTAGCTAGCTAACAAACCAAATAAAGGTTGTTTTTCTTAAATAAAATGGCATATATATGTATATATAGAACGTAAGATGTCTCATAACGAAGCATATTCCATCGATATACTTTGAAGTGAAGAAGGAAAGAGTCAAAATGAAATTGCTCTTACCACAATGAAGAGGGAGGAATGCTTGGCACAAAGAAAATGACGTAAGATATATGCTATCGAAAAGATGGGAACAATAATATGTGGTGTATATATAACACTTATTTTCGTTAGATTTTCGTCGGCTCAGTCTCTTGTAATCTGTTAATGTAGGTACCGACAGAATTAATTATCAGAATTATTTCCGTCAAATTTTCCATGATAACTATTCTCACAGAAACTTTCGATTAGATATTTCTGTTAGGCCATTCCAACGGAAAACATTTATGTAACGATTTTCCATAAGAGAACTACCACAAATTTTCTAACAGCCAATTTCTGCCGCAAGTCTATTGCAAATAATTCCATCACCATTTTCGATCAGAATTTCTGACGAAAATTTTTGTCAGACTATTTCTGCAAGAAAAATCCGACATAATGTAAGGAATTTCTGGTAGTGTCTGTAGAGCTACCATTTGGATATAGGTATATTATTTATGTATAACATGTATGTTAGCGAAGTTTAATCTGCATAATTCGACAAGGCCGCAAAAACTACGTATATGGGAAGCACTGGAGAGAGACTCGGGCGGCGACGATCCATCAATTCTTTTTCTAAAGGAGCCAACTTTTGTGGATCCGATCCGGGAGAGCGATGGGCAATATATGGCAGGCAGGCAGGCAGGGGGGAGGGAGTCTCCTCTTGTCTCTCTATATATGTCGATGTCTGGAGGTGCGTGTGGGATTTTAAATAGCCGAAGCGGAATGAAGTAAGATAAAAAAAAAATTACATTTTAGATTTGCGTTTCCCTCTCTCTCCCCCGTGAGTGACAGGGACAGGGACAGGGACAGGGACAGGGATTTAAATCCGCTTGACATTAGTCACTTACTTTACGTGGGAAGGAGAGTGGAGAAAACTTTCATTAATTAATTAAATTTAGCTATTCTTAAATTTGAAAATTAAAATAAAAAGAGAAAAGGGGGAAGTTTTATAAATTAATAATCAAATCAATAATATATATAAGATGATCGTTCGTGGTTGTAGCAGAGTGTAGGTGGGGTTTTGGTTGATGCAGAGATAATTGCACTTTGCCTGACCCCTCATCATAATCATCAATACATTTCTTTTTAAAAATTTTCTTCACTTTTACATGCACTGATGATGCCTTCCCATACATCTAATTAGATAAAGAATAAAAAATATTATTAAAATATATTAAATATTTTTATTATTTTTTTAATGCCATTGAAACGATTTAATGAATAATTTTTTTTATATATTAATAAATTAGAAGACTTTGGAGTAAATAGAAAAAAACTTGATTGAAACTTTCTTGGATATGTGTTTTTTTTCCCCTTGATTACTAAGGAATTATTTATCTATTTGTCTTTTGACATTGTTATTGTAGTGCCTCCACCCCCCGTTCTCCTTCTTGAAGTGTAGTTGGATTTTGATCCCCACAATTACGAAGGAATTGTGCACGAGGGCCTGGGCCTGGGCCTGGAAAGGCCCACTTACCAAGTTTATATGAAGAATTTCCACCATGAAGTAGTAGTAGACAGAGCCCTCAATGGAGCATCATCAACACACATTCTATGAACCCGCTTCTCACTCTTCTCTTTCACCTCCTCCTCTTCCCTCTTCCTCTTCCTCTTCAATGCCCTTGTAAGTGCTTAACTTTCCTAGGGCATTCACCTTTCCTTCTAGGATTATATACCCACATCTGCAGACATGGAAGGGCTCCAACAGCTGCATGGATCATCGCCATTCCCTCGTCCTTGACGAAGTTGTTGCCCAGCCTTAAGTCGATCAGTTCCGTCAGATCCCCTCTCTCTTTCAGAATGTGCGCCTGCATTAGTTCACGAGAATACAGCCCTGTCATGCATGACACTTACTGTCTCCATCCACCAAAGTTTCAACGTACTGCAGTTTACTTCTTTTCCAGCATG
>CXYZ01003098.1:0-38471 GCA_900006705.1 Sonneratia caseolaris
CGATGCCATTTTGGATATAACAGATAACGGTAAACCGCCGGGTGGCTCCCATCAAGTGGCGGCTGGTCGATAACTGTTTTTCTTTTTTCCCCATTTTGGGTGCCACCACAAGCACGTACGCCGCTAATTCGTCAAGGCCTAAAACATTCAGGGAGCTCTGATTAATTGTCCCGAAATTCAGGGCTATCAATGCAATTTAAGAATCTAGAGAGAGCAGCAGAGGGCGAACGTCGCGAGCCCAGCCGCGACCAGCATCATCACAAGAAGCTCTCTTCCTTTCCTTCAATCTTCTACATATTATCTCAATTCAACGGTCCACCGTCACCCTGCACTCGCTCTCCCGCCAAAATGCAGCCGTCGTCATCCTCACCGCACGCCCTGCTCTGCCCCAGTTTAGCTCAAACCCACCGGACCCTCCTTCAGGCCCACCATCCGCATCCGCTCCTTCACCCTATCCAGAGGGTCCCCTGGATCCCTCGCGGTCGAGGCGGCGGCTAAGAAAGCCGTGGCGGTGCTCAAGGGGAACTCCAACGTCGTCGAGGGCGTCGTCACGTTGACCAAGATGATGGCGGCCCGTACCTGCTCTCGGGTCTNCGGAACTCCAATGTCGTCGAGGGCGTCGTCACGTTGACCGAGATGATGGCGGCCCGTACCTGCTCTCGGGTCTTGATTTCATTCACTTAGCCATTTGCGAGATAGACTGTTGTGAGCACGTTCATATCCGTGGAATTAGCGTACTACAGTATATCCAGCGAAGCCAGTTCTTAAAAAAAAAAAAAGTTCTAGGAAAGTCAGAGTTCTTCTTGGCTGGGCTAAAAATCGAAAGTTTAAAGGTTGCAAGAGTTAGTATTGCCGAGTGGGTAGCTAAGAACAGAGTCAAAAGATTCAGCCGTGGGGTATACCTGCAAATTGATCTGTAAATAAGGTCGATTAGCACTCGTCTCAATTGACAAATTGAGTCCAGTTGCACTTTCTGGGTCCTACCATTGTGACTGTTCGAGTGACTGGGCTGACTCCCGGACCTCACCACTTGGTAAGTTACTCCAGTTTGAGCCTCTTTTGGTGGTATTGTTATTGGCTACCAGCATTTTCATCACATCTGAATTATTTTTCCTTCCTTTCGCATTAGCACAGAGTACAGTGGATCACCGAAGGGCTGCATTTCAACCGGTTAGACTCCCATCATTTTGGGTTCATTTTTCAGGAAAACAAGATTCTAATGACTACTAATCAGCTGGCAATATTATTTCCCTTTTCCCTTCGCTTAGTAGTAATTTAGGGGCACACTTCAACCTGAATGATATGACACACGGTGCTTCTGAGGATGAAATCCGCCATGCAGGCAGCCTGGGAAACATCATTGCTAATGCTGTTGGTCGTTTCTCACCTTAAGTTTGCTCCTTATTTTCTGAGTGTTTTCTTCCATGACAAGTGAACTGATCGCTTCTCTCATCTTGGTTAATAGGGGTTGCAGAGGCAACTACCGTAGACACTCAGGTTCTACTGCTAAATACCTTTTCTTTAGCTTTCATCCCATTGCCAGTACTTGTGGATTTTAGCTGATTCCTCGGCGGCTGTTATTCAAAAGTCTCTGAAATGTGCAGGTTCCACTGAGTGGTCCTGATTAAGTTGTTGGGAGAGCTTTTGTGGCCCATGAACTGGAGGAGGATGACCTAGGAAAGGGTAAGTATTCATGAACTTGAATGGTAAAAGTGCGATCTCCTGAAGACTGCAAGAGTGGACAGTTGTTATTTGAAGTGCCCTGGATACACTCTTCTCTGGAAGACGGAGTACCCTGTAATCCATCCCACTGAGATGCAACGCTATGCTGTTTGATCATAGAAGGGGAAATGTACTCTCTGCAAATGAAGAATTGAAATATTTGTGAAACCGCATCTCTGTAGTTTGTGGAGGATTAACTGAGAACGACAGATCTGTGCCCTCAAATTGTAGAAACATCCTTAATCGGGATAAGTATAGGATGGCAGCATTAATTTCTATCTGTCTCATAGACTGAAGTTNCGACAACATTAATTTCTATCTGTCTCATAGACTGAAGTTTTTCTAACTGCGTAATGCATGCAGGTGGGCATGAACTTAGCCTGACCACGGGGAATGCAGGAGGACTGGCGTGTGGTATGTGCAAATCATANATGGGCACGAACTTAGCCTGACCATGGGGAATGCAAGAGGAGGACTGGCGTGTGGTATGTGCAAATCATATACTCCCTCTTATTTTCTTCCAGAGTTTCCTATGCCTAGAATCAATGAAATGGGATACTCTTGACTTTTCATTACGGGTCCTCCTTTTGCTGGGTGATGCATATTCATGAACTTACTCACCTGCAGAAATTTGGTCCTAGAACTGTTTGCAGTGACACCCATGATTTCCAATGTACTAATAAGTGTATTCTTAGTGTCTATTGACTGAAATAAGGATTTATGCAGACTCTGATGATAAGAGTCTTGTAGGTACTGGGTACACTTCAGCTAAATATTCTGACCTTTACCGCCACTTTATGGCTAAAGCATGCTCCTTGAGACATCNGCTGTCTCCAGCTCCTCCGGTTTTTGTGGGGTGTTCGATCATGGAAGCAGTAATATGCATGTCAGAGTTTGGATCAGGGCAGACTGAAAGGGATAGCATATCATTAGCAAATGATGCCAGAAAGTCTAGAATGACGACAGAGAGACCAACAACATCAGTAAAACACAACCGCCAGTCACAGTGCACCAGAAATTGTCTTGTCTTACTAATGGCCTCATCCTCATCGTGACTGGCGCATACTAGAACTAGCATCACAGTAAATTCTCCACATGGGAGGAGACTTATAGAAACCCCAAAATCTTAATGCAATGAATTGGTCCTACTCGGTCACCAAGACCATCGAGGCCAAATAGTATTATATATGTTTGTGTCATGCTTATAGGGATAAAAAGAGCAGCATCTTTATTTGGCAAGCACGTTCTGTTGGGCCTGATTCTCCAACTGCTGCTGATAGTTGAGGGGCCTCCTGAAGAGCATGATGTGTGGCTCAGGACAGTGGATAGCATAGTGGACCCAACCTCGGCTCTGTTGAACTCCGATCGCACGCCATTCATTCTGAAAGCCAGAGGATACACAAAGTTATTCTAGATTGATCAGTGGAGATCCATGGTCAACACAGAATGGAGGACTTTCAGCAGATAACTTTGGCAAGCAAATTTCTTCATAGCACACAAACAGGCCAATACATCTGTGGCAAACTAAACATAACAACCTGGTTTAGAGCAGGTTCTCTTACAGTTGCTTGCAGGAGTAGCAAAAGATCACCAGCACGGTAAAACTAATGAGCACATTTTGTACAGTGTTGGAATTTGTAACTTTCACTAGAACTAGGTTGTGCAATGATTGACGAAGTAAAGCAAACTATTTTGATAAATCAATCAGCTTTACAGCTTAGGCGAGCAGAGTCTAGAGGTAGGATGAAGTAGCTGAATTCTCAATCGCAGGTCAATCGCCTTTTCAATCGTTGGAGGAATTCATCCAATCTATCGAATCCGGTTCATATGCATCAGCAATGACAGCGCACACAGATCAAATCGACCAATCAGAGAAGTTATCATGCACGATAGTGACTAACCTCAGAGAGAAGCCGATTCTTTGGAAGAAGTTTGGCGACCTCTGGAGGAAGAACCACATGCCTGTCCGATCACAAAATCACCCGTACAATTCAATTCCAACGCCAAGAAATGGACAACGCGGCGACGGAAAATCAGAGGCAATGAGAACTAAATTTACCGATACTCGTAGGTGTCATCAAAGTACTTCTCGGAATATTGAATCTGCCCCATCCTCTCGTCGATCAAGGAGAGTTTTCCTGCAACTAACACAAAGTACGAAACGTCCAGGGTTGCGACGCCGCTGAGATGAGTCAGTGAACGATGGACAACGGAAATTGGCGAAACTGAGAGACACTAGTCGAAGAGTAGTAGTATAGTAGATCAAGTACCGGAGAGCACGGTGGGGAGAAAGGGCGCCTAGATGAGGAGGTGCTGTGGACTGAAAGGGGAAAGATGAACGGGGGCGTAAAAAGAGAAAGGCGCCAGGGGTAGGATTGTAATTGAGCCATCATCACCACTATCCCTGCTCCTGCTGTACCTTTTCGCGACAACGTAAACTGGCCGTTTTGAATTTCAAAAATTTGAGCGCGTCGTTTTTCGTTGATGAATGACAACTATATAAATCTAATATTAATGTTGGAAATCAGCAATAATATAATAATATAACTCTCGATATAATAATTAAAAAATTATAAATTTAATTTTTATTATACAATTATAGATACTTTTTTATTTTCTACTCCTTCTTATCCATTTTTAAATTCATAATCTTGTCTCTATATAAAAAGAAAAGAAAAACTCTAATGTCAGTCAGTCAATCGGATCACTTTTTACCTCAAGCATTACTTTTGGACCCATCGGCCAGGCCCATTTAGATGCAAACCGTATGCGTGCTAAAGGAATAGGGAAGTGGGCTCTCCATCGCCTCGTGGGGCACTCTATGCATTCACATTTCACGCACAAACGAAAATACGCAAGATTGTTACTGGCGTAATTCCCTCTGGTTCTTGGATGAATTCAAGTATTCGGATGCTGAGCATAGAAATCGATCATGATGTTGATCAACATATGCACCGACTGAGCGCTTGACCGGACCCGGCTGTGATCTGATTTCGGTATGGGGTTATCGGACGGACTAATAATGCTTATTGATGGTGTCCCAGAAACCTCGGATCAATGTGTCTGGCTGTTTGTTCGATGTATGCGTCTGCTGTGCGATGTATCGCTTTCAGTTGTCTCTGAAATTGATTCGCTTTCATGAAGCTTCGAGGAAATTTCAACGGTGGGAGACGAAATCCTACTGGTTAATGTCTTGATTTGATACACTGTCCTTCTCATGTATCTTTCAGAGGCTTCTTTCCCCTTGTACGGATATTGAAAATGGAACATCTAAATCTATTTTACTGTATAATCAATCAATCAATCAAATTTAAATACGAATTGGTTATATTAT
This sequence comes from Sonneratia caseolaris, assembly GCA_900006705.1. Taxonomy (NCBI): domain Eukaryota; kingdom Viridiplantae; phylum Streptophyta; class Magnoliopsida; order Myrtales; family Lythraceae; genus Sonneratia; species Sonneratia caseolaris. Next base: position 5,057 of record CXYZ01003098.1, read on the forward strand.
TGGATTTGGATAAGAAATGTTGTTCAGCCTGCAGCTAGAAAGCTTCACTATATTCTTTATTTATTTATATATATATATGTATCCTCAGCTCGTGATTGCATGATTTTTCAAACTCATGGGACATCAAAGTCCCTGCAAAAGATATGAAACAGTTTCCAAAAACTAAATGCACTATGCTCCGTGCACCGCCTCTCGATCACAACCAAACTCAAGCCCAAGATCGAGCAGTTTGGTTGTGATCAGAGGATTGTACTAATCTGAGAAAGCACCTCAGTCAGGCTGCAAACGTTCGGACTATGGCTGGCCTTAAACTCATCGTGGAATCAAATGTTTAGTGTAATGTCGTACAGATCAAGACCCTTTTATCCGGCCATCAGAAATGTCTTCCGGTTTCACTTCCAAAAGAGGCATCAATGCATAAGAGGAGGACCCGCGACAGGTAGTGGCAAGGGTCCGGTCACAGAATGGAGATGTGATCATGTGGATTATGAGTTTTTATGGCCCTTTAGAACGTAGTGGGGGCCGCCCTAGTTCATCAGCCGGTGCAGTGTGCAGTCCCCACATAGAATCATAAGGAAACCCTAGCAAGCTAGAGAGGAAGATGTGAAGGAAGGCATCGATCGATATTAGTAGCTGGGAAAGGCTGAAGACAGAGCAAACCAAACACGTCCAGGCAGTTGCATCCCCCCGCTCCCCTCCCTCCTCGACTCCATTATTTCTTGAGGCATGTCTCTGTCTTAAGGGACAAAAACTTGCATGCATCCCAAGACTTTCCGGCCGAACCCACAAAACTAAAAGTGCCATAGCCCTTTGTATAATAAGCTATCTGTCTTAAACAAATACAGCATCTCTTTCTCTCTTTATCCTCGTACTGATTGCACCCTTGTGCTTGACTACTATATATACATGTCGACTTCTTATCGAGAGATGGAACCATGATGGAGTAGAGTATATATATTCTCTGTATGGTCCCCCTTGTTCTTCCTGATAATTTGCGGATAGCATGTATAGAGCCTCTAGTTCTTCCTGAACCAAGTACGAGACTTCTACTTGGGTTGGTTGGATTTGCATCGGTGGCCGTAGATCATATGAATCATAGCTTATTTATTTCCCTTATTAAAAATGAAAATAAGAAGATGAGGGATAAGATAAATTCTATTAATAAAAATTAAATTTAAAATATCATAATATTATACTTGATATCTTTTCCTCTGCTATACCTTAATCTAAAATTTAAATTTGAATTTGAATTTGACTGTAGCTTTAGGGGTGGAAAAAAGAGACCGTGCCGAGCAACTTCCTTAGTTTATACACTATGACCTAGTTATCATATATCAATAGATGGGAAGGCAGAGATTTTGCTGGTATGACTTAGGCATATGTGTGTGTATATATATATATATTTAGCTCAAAAAAAACAGAAAGATATTAACCAATTCTTGATTCGGTTTAATTTTAAAACTATACTTACTCCTAAAAAGCTTAAGAAAACTGAAAAATAAAAAAGGAAAGAAAGGGAATAAATGATCATGATTTTTTTTTTTCTGAATTGCCGTTGGGAGTTTGTCTGGACCACACGTTCGTTCCTCGCCAATCCAACGGCTGAGAGCCAACCCCATCAGGTGCACCTCACGTGATGCCACCAACTCCACTAACCTCGCCAAATACGACACCGTGCCAAACAGCTAAAAATAAAAAGGAAAAATGCCTTTCACCTTCCCCGCCCCCGCGCCCGCCACTCGTCCCGTCCCATTCAAGGGTCAGGAAAGATCGTGTTCTTGATTTTACTGATTAGCCCCCACTAGCGTAGCGAGCGACAGGGACATCCGCCGCCCCGCCGCACCTCCGGCGAGGATTTATGGACGTTAGCGTTAAGGCATAGTTTACTGGCCGATGACGTGTCTGTCCGCATTCAATATTTTCCAACCATCTCTCTCTCTTTCTCTCTCTCTCTCCCCGTCTCAGTGCTTGAAGTTTATGTTGTTGACAATTCTACCTCTCTCTCGTCCTCTTTCCTTCCTCCGCCTAGACGGCTTTGGTTGGGTTTCCTTCGCTTCAAAAACCAGAGGAGAATTGAGCTCGACAGGTAACTTTTCTCTTCACTTTTAGAGAAATAGCTCTGTTCCTTACAATCGTCTCGTGTGTGAATCCCCTGTTCAGCTTCATCCCGCTTCCGGCTGTTTTGATCTGATTTTAGCGCGCGATTTGACGGTTCAAGATGAGGGAGGGAAGTGGAAGTCATTGATTTCGATACCATGTTTTGCATTTCTGAGATTGGGACGTTTTACTTTTCCGAGCCATCTGAAGTTGTCCGATTCAGCTTGATGACTTCCTTCATTTTTCTGGAATTCGGTCATTGATGAATCCGAGAAACGGAGTTCTGATTCTCGGCATCTGAGTTCAATTTCTCACACCTCAATTTATTAACAAGGTCGCGTTTCCCGTATTTGGATTTGAATAGCGTGTAAATTTCTGATTTGGATGTCGATAATCATACATCTTCTATCTACATGTGGAATTTGATGTGCTGCGTGCTGACATACCCTTGACTGACAAGTAACAGTTTTTGTTCCTTGGCGCAGCACGAAGAAGATGGTATTGGATTTGGAATTTATTTATTCGTGTCCTGGTGAGTTTGATGCAGCCCGACATGCATAGCCTAGCCTGCTGCCTCCATCTGGTTCTACCAGGAATTTTGATGGTCTCAAGAACCATGAAGGTGCTAACGATGAGTGCTCAGATTGTAGTCAGCTATACTTGAAGTCTTGAAGGCCACAATCTTGTACGAGAGTTTATCTGCTTGAAAGGTTTTTGCCCAGTCTGCACGTTCTTTATGCATCTTGAGCAGATGGGTTGAAGAGAAGTCTTATCTCTTCTGGAGCAATGGCAATTGCGGGTCCCCACAATCTTTCTGTTGTCGATTCTTCTTTTCTTCGAGAATCGCAATCCACTGCATCCAGTCAACATCTGGATCATGGAAGGCCAGGCAACAGGGCATCTGCTATTCTGCAGATGTGGCGTGAGTTGGAGGATGAACATGGGCTTTGTCCTCGTGACCGAGTCAGTGAACAGTTGCTTCAGGAAGGAAGTACTACATCAAATGGCAACACCTCCGGTTCAAATGCTTCTGAAACTACTCCCAGCGAGCAAGAGGATAGTATGGGGGATGTAGCCGTGAGTGAAGATAGGCTGAGTGGGTTGCAGAATGCAACTACAGATCATCATCAGCTCGAGTGCACACAATCTTCTGATCTAGGGGAAGTTGAAAGGGAGAGAGTGAGGCAAATTTTCAGGCATTGGATGAACAATGGGGCAAGGGAATGTTCTTTTGATGTTCCTGGCACCAACAATAATTCGAGGGTTGTGCTTGGTGAGAGGGAGCAGGAGAGGGTCCGAATTATACGGGAGTGGGTTCAAGCAAATAGCCAGAGGGATCCTTCTGGGGACATGAAGGAAGAGCACACTGCTCAAATTGAGCAAGTACGTGATGGCTTGATTGCAAATCAGAATCAATATCCTGCTGGAAATACTGGGAGAGGCATTCGTAGAGTATGTGGCAGGCAGGTTTTACTTGATATGTTGAAAAAAGCTGAGGGGGATCGGCAACGAGAGATCCAGAGTTTATTGGAGCATCAACCAGTTTCACAGTTTGCTCATCGGAACCGTATCCAGGTACTGTATCAAGTCATGTAGTCCAGTTAGCGTCTGTCCACTGTAATTTTGTCTCACCCTGTTATCAGTCTTTCTTTTCCTTGGGTTGGATTATTAGTTTAGAGAAAGGGGTTGCTGCATGGATGACAGAATGGAAGCGGTATGAGATGTTGTGCTTAAGTATCAAGCATTGATTAGAACTGACAACTTTTTCTTTTATTTTAACTGAAATTGATACTTATGATGTTGTATACTTGCTTTCATTGATTACAGCAATAACTCTTCAGTCATGTAAACGAACCATTGCATTCTCGAGAACTGAGGGAGAGATTTCCTGTTAACCCTCTGATTTACTGTAGGATGGTCTCTCATTGTTGCATCTCTTTGCAGTCATTATTGAGAGGAAGGTTCCTCCGGAATGAAAGGTATGTGGTGAGTGAGAGATCCAGTTTGACAGCTACCAGTGAACTAGGATTGTTGAGTCAAAGACAAACCGTTTCTGGCCTGAGGTAAATCCTTCAATGTTCCTCTTGCTATGAATTTCAACATTTGCTTTCTTTCTTGCCTCTACTGCTTTTTAAAGTAATTCCTCTTTATATTGTTGAAGATGGACGACTCTCTTAACTCTTCTAAGAAAGCTTTCATTGTAACTTTCCTTTTATTGCTTTTCTGCATTGAATGTATTACATTTATGGTTGATTTGTCTTGTGAACTTCTCTGTCTAATTATAAAGCAGGGAAGGATTTCTCTCCAGAATGGAGAGTTGCAGTCAAGCAAGCAGCAATCTTTCTCGTACATCTTCTAATTGTGACATCAACAACATTGGAAGTGATCAGGATCATCTGAACAGTCTTGATAACCGTTTGTTAGGAACTTCTGAAGAATTACAGGCTTCTAATATACATAATAACACTAGTGAGTCATCTGATATTATGGATGATTCTCAAGTTACCGTTGGAGGCATCACTGTGCTGGAGGCCACTGATGATGGTGAAGGCAGGCAGGAGCCGGGGGTAGAAAATGAATTATCAAGCCACCAGCATTCTGACAGTGTCAGGGTAGAAGGGGAGGGGGGTGGAGTCCCACTAGATGGAGCCATCACTGGCCTGTCCAATGAAGCCATGCAAATGGAATCTCCGGATGATAGGCATCAAGTCATTGAAGCCCCTCTTAATATTTCAGGGCCAAGAAGACAGGAAACTTCCTCTCATAGCATTTTGCAACGTGCAGGTGATCTAGCAGGCAGCATTGCTCAAAATGTAAGAGGGCAGGATCCTGCTGTTGAAGTCCAACAGCTAGACCATGACTTTGAGAATGAAGGAGATCACCATGAAACCACTGCTGAACCAGGTGAACAGATTGATGCTGCTGATGTTGTTGATGTAAATCAATTCGAGAGTGTATGGTTGCAAGATCATCATGTCAATGTTGATTTAGAAGGTAGTCACCTTTATGAACTCCCAGAGGATGGGAATCGAGACGACTATTTCCAAGAGGCTGTGCAGAGTTGGTTGGGGCAGCCTTCCAGTCGGGACATTGTTTCCAATGGACAAGTCAGCACATTTTATCTACCAGATGATGATAATGTGTATAACATGGAACTCCAGGAACTTCTAAGCAGGTAAAAAGAAAAATGACACTTTTCTGCTGAATGTGAAATATGCATACCTTGGCTGGTACATTGATTGGCAATGTTAATTTGCAATTATGGAATGTCCTAGGAGGAGCGTCTCTAATCTTCTGAGCAGTGGATTTCGTCAGAGCCTTGATCAGTTGATCCAATCATATGTGGAGCGGCAAGGTCAAACTTCTAATGAGTGGGAAATTCATGAAACTTCTTCCCACAATCCTGCAACTGCAGAGCACGATCTGGAGCAGTTGGATGGAGATGATGAGGCTCAGGTGAATGCTATTGGAAGCCCCCAGCTGGCAAACCCAGCAATCACAATTCCAGCTATGCCTATGCAATCGCATTGGGACCATGGCTTGCANGCCTCCTGAAGAGCATGATGTGTGGCTCAGGACAGTGGATAGCATAGTGGACCCAACCTCGGCTCTGTTGAACTCCGATCGCACGCCATTCATTCTGAAAGCCAGAGGATACACAAAGTTATTCTAGATTGATCAGTGGAGATCCATGGTCAACACAGAATGGAGGACTTTCAGCAGATAACTTTGGCGAGCAAATTTCTTCATAGCACACAAACAGGCCAATACATCCGTGGCAAACTAAACATAACAACCTGGTTTAGAGCAGGTTCTCTTACAGTTGCTTGCAGGACTACCAAAAGATCACCAGCACAGTAAAACTAATGAGCACATTTTGTACAGTGTTGGAATTTGTAACTTTCACTAGAACTAGGTTGTGCAATGATTGACGAAGTAAAGCAAACTATTTTGATAAATCAATCAGCTTTACAGCTTAGGCGAGCAGAGTCTAGAGGTAGGATGAAGTAGCTGAATTCTCAATCGCAGGTCAATCGCCTTTTCAATCGTTGGAGGAATTCATCCAATCTATCGAATCCGGTTCATATGCATCAGCAATGACAGCGCACACAGATCAAATCGACCAATCAGAGAAGTTATCATGCACGATAGTGACTAACCTCAGAGAGAAGCCGATTCTTTGGAAGAAGTTTGGCGACCTCTGGAGGAAGAACCACATGCCTGTCCGATCACAAAATCACCCGTACAATTCAATTCCAACGCCAAGAAATGGACAACGCGGCGACGGAAAATCAGAGGCAATGAGAACTAAATTTACCGATACTCGTAGGTGTCATCAAAGTACTTCTCGGAATATTGAATCTGCCCCATCCTCTCGTCGATCAAGGAGAGTTTTCCTGCAACTAACACAAAGTACGAAACGTCCAGGGTTGCGACGCCGCTGAGATGAGTCAGTGAACGATGGACAACGGAAATTGGCGAAACTGAGAGACACTAGTCGAAGAGTAGTAGTATAGTAGATCAAGTACCGGAGAGCACGGTGGGGAGAAAGGGCGCCTAGATGAGGAGGTGCTGTGGACTGAAAGGGGAAAGATGAACGGGGGCGTAAAAAGAGAAAGGCGCCAGGGGTAGGATTGTAATTGAGCCATCATCACCACTATCCCTGCTCCTGCTGTACCTTTTCGCGACAACGTAAACTGGCCGTTTTGAATTTCAAAAATTTGAGCGCGTCGTTTTTCGTTGATGAATGACAACTATATAAATCTAATATTAATGTTGGAAATCAGCAATAATATAATAATATAACTCTCGATATAATAATTAAAAAATTATAAATTTAATTTTTATTATACAATTATAGATACTTTTTTATTTTCTACTCCTTCTTATCCATTTTTAAATTCATAATCTTGTCTCTATATAAAAAGAAAAGAAAAACTCTAATGTCAGTCAGTCAATCGGATCACTTTTTACCTCAAGCATTACTTTTGGACCCATCGGCCAGGCCCATTTAGATGCAAACCGTATGCGTGCTAAAGGAATAGGGAAGTGGGCTCTCCATCGCCTCGTGGGGCACTCTATGCATTCACATTTCACGCACAAACGAAAATACGCAAGATTGTTACTGGCGTAATTCCCTCTGGTTCTTGGATGAATTCAAGTATTCGGATGCTGAGCATAGAAATCGATCATGATGTTGATCAACATATGCACCGACTGAGCGCTTGACCGGACCCGGCTGTGATCTGATTTCGGTATGGGGTTATCGGACGGACTAATAATGCTTATTGATGGTGTCCCAGAAACCTCGGATCAATGTGTCTGGCTGTTTGTTCGATGTATGCGTCTGCTGTGCGATGTATCGCTTTCAGTTGTCTCTGAAATTGATTCGCTTTCATGAAGCTTCGAGGAAATTTCAACGGTGGGAGACGAAATCCTACTGGTTAATGTCTTGATTTGATACACTGTCCTTCTCATGTATCTTTCAGAGGCTTCTTTCCCCTTGTACGGATATTGAAAATGGAACATCTAAATCTATTTTACTGTATAATCAATCAATCAATCAAATTTAAATACGAATTGGTTATATTATTGGATTTGGATAAGAAATGTTGTTCAGGCTGCAGCTAGAAAGCTTCACTATATTCTTTATTTATTTATATATATATATGTATCCTCAGCTCGTGATTGCATGATTTTTCAAACTCATGGGACATCAAAGTCCCTGCAAAAGATATGAAACAGTTTCCAAAAACTAAATGCACTATGCTCCGTGCACCGCCTCTCGATCACAACCAAACTCAAGCCCAAGATCGAGCAGTTTGGTTGTGATCAGAGGATTGTACTAATCTGAGAAAGCACCTCAGTCAGGCTGCAAACGTTCGGACTATGGCTGGCCTTAAACTCATCGTGGAATCAAATGTTTAGTGTAATGTCGTACAGATCAAGACCCTTTATCCGGCCTTGAGAAATGTCTTCCGGTTTCACTTCCAAAAGAGGCATCAATGCATAAGAGGAGGACCCGCGACAGGTAGTGGCAAGGGTCCGGTCACAGAATGGAGATGTGATCATGTGGATTATGAGTTTTTATGGCCCTTTAGAACGTAGTGGGGGCCGCCCTAGTTCATCAGCCGGTGCAGTGTGCAGTCCCCACATAGAATCATAAGGAAACCCTAGCAAGCTAGAGAGGAAGATGTGAAGGAAGGCATCGATCGATATTAGTAGCTGGGAAAGGCTGAAGACAGAGCAAACCAAACACGTCCAGGCAGTTGCATCCCCCCGCTCCCCTCCCTCCTCGACTCCATTATTTCTTGAGGCATGTCTCTGTCTTAAGGGACAAAAACTTGCATGCATCCCAAGACTTTCCGGCCGAACCCACAAAACTAAAAGTGCCATAGCCCTTTGTATAATAAGCTATCTGTCTTAAACAAATACAGCATCTCTTTCTCTCTTTATCCTCGTACTGATTGCACCCTTGTGCTTGACTACTATATATACATGTCGACTTCTTATCGAGAGATGGAACCATGATGGAGTAGAGTATATATATTCTCTGTATGGTCCCCCTTGTTCTTCCTGATAATTTGCGGATAGCATGTATAGAGCCTCTAGTTCTTCCTGAACCAAGTACGAGACTTCTACTTGGGTTGGTTGGATTTGCATCGGTGGCCGTAGATCATATGAATCATAGCTTATTTATTTCCCTTATTAAAAATGAAAATAAGAAGATGAGGGATAAGATAAATTCTATTAATAAAAATTAAATTTAAAATATCATAATATTATACTTGATATCTTTTCCTCTGCTATACCTTAATCTGAAATTTAAATTTGAATTTGAATTTGACTGTAGCTTTAGGGGTGGAAAAAAGAGACCGTGCCGAGCAACTTCCTTAGTTTATACACTATGACCTAGTTATCATATATCAATAGATGGGAAGGCAGAGATTTTGCTGGTATGACTTAGGCATATGTGTGTGTATATATATATATATTTAGCTCAAAAAAAACAGAAAGATATTAACCAATTCTTGATTCGGTTTAATTTTAAAACTATACTTACTCCTAAAAAGCTTAAGAAAACTGAAAAATAAAAAAGGAAAGAAAGGGAATAAATGATCATGATTTTTTTTTTTCTGAATTGCCGTTGGGAGTTTGTCTGGACCACACGTTCGTTCCTCGCCAATCCAACGGCTGAGAGCCAACCCCATCAGGTGCACCTCACGTGATGCCACCAACTCCACTAACCTCGCCAAATACGACACCGTGCCAAACAGCTAAAAATAAAAAGGAAAAATGCCTTTCACCTTCCCCGCCCCCGCGCCCGCCACTCGTCCCGTCCCATTCGTGTTCTTGATTTTACTGATTAGCCCCCACTAGCGTAGCGAGCGACAGGGACATCCGCCGCCCCGCCGCACCTCCGGCGAGGATTTATGGACGTTAGCGTTAAGGCATAGTTTACTGGCCGATGACGTGTCTGTCCGCATTCAATATTTTCCAACCATCTCTCTCTCTTTCTCTCTCTCTCTCCCCGTCTCAGTGCTTGAAGTTTATGTTGTTGACAATTCTACCTCTCTCTCGTCCTCTTTCCTTCCTCCGCCTAGACGGCTTTGGTTGGGTTTCCTTCGCTTCAAAAACCAGAGGAGAATTGAGCTCGACAGGTAACTTTTCTCTTCACTTTTAGAGAAATAGCTCTGTTCCTTACAATCGTCTCGTGTGTGAATCCCCTGTTCAGCTTCATCCCGCTTCCGGCTGTTTTGATCTGATTTTAGCGCGCGATTTGACGGTTCAAGATGAGGGAGGGAAGTGGAAGTCATTGATTTCGATACCATGTTTTGCATTTCTGAGATTGGGACGTTTTACTTTTCCGAGCCATCTGAAGTTGTCCGATTCAGCTTGATGACTTCCTTCATTTTTCTGGAATTCGGTCATTGATGAATCCGAGAAACGGAGTTCTGATTCTCGGCATCTGAGTTCAATTTCTCACACCTCAATTTATTAACAAGGTCGCGTTTCCCGTATTTGGATTTGAATAGCGTGTAAATTTCTGATTTGGATGTCGATAATCATACATCTTCTATCTACATGTGGAATTTGATGTGCTGCGTGCTGACATACCCTTGACTGACAAGTAACAGTTTTTGTTCCTTGGCGCAGCACGAAGAAGATGGTATTGGATTTGGAATTTATTTATTCGTGTCCTGGTGAGTTTGATGCAGCCCGACATGCATAGCCTAGCCTGCTGCCTCCATCTGGTTCTACCAGGAATTTTGATGGTCTCAAGAACCATGAAGGTGCTAACGATGAGTGCTCAGATTGTAGTCAGCTATACTTGAAGTCTTGAAGGCCACAATCTTGTACGAGAGTTTATCTGCTTGAAAGGTTTTTGCCCAGTCTGCACGTTCTTTATGCATCTTGAGCAGATGGGTTGAAGAGAAGTCTTATCTCTTCTGGAGCAATGGCAATTGCGGGTCCCCACAATCTTTCTGTTGTCGATTCTTCTTTTCTTCGAGAATCGCAATCCACTGCATCCAGTCAACATCTGGATCATGGAAGGCCAGGCAACAGGGCATCTGCTATTCTGCAGATGTGGCGTGAGTTGGAGGATGAACATGGGCTTTGTCCTCGTGACCGAGTCAGTGAACAGTTGCTTCAGGAAGGAAGTACTACATCAAATGGCAACACCTCCGGTTCAAATGCTTCTGAAACTACTCCCAGCGAGCAAGAGGATAGTATGGGGGATGTAGCCGTGAGTGAAGATAGGCTGAGTGGGTTGCAGAATGCAACTACAGATCATCATCAGCTCGAGTGCACACAATCTTCTGATCTAGGGGAAGTTGAAAGGGAGAGAGTGAGGCAAATTTTCAGGCATTGGATGAACAATGGGGCAAGGGAATGTTCTTTTGATGTTCCTGGCACCAACAATAATTCGAGGGTTGTGCTTGGTGAGAGGGAGCAGGAGAGGGTCCGAATTATACGGGAGTGGGTTCAAGCAAATAGCCAGAGGGATCCTTCTGGGGACATGAAGGAAGAGCAAACTGCTCAAATTGAGCAAGTACGTGATGGCTTGATTGCAAATCAGAATCAATATCCTGCTGGGAATACTGGGAGAGGCATTCGTAGAGTATGTGGCAGGCAGGTTTTACTTGATATGTTGAAAAAAGCTGAGGGGGATCGGCAGCGAGAGATCCAGAGTTTATTGGAGCATCAACCAGTTTCACTGTTTGCTCATCGGAACCGTATCCAGGTACTGCATCAAGTCATGTAGTCCAGTTAGCGTCTGTCCACTGTAATTTTGTCTCACCCTGTTATCAGTCTTTCTTTTCCTTGGGTTGGATTATTAGTGTAGAGAAAGGGATTGCTGCATGGATGACAGAATGGAAGCGGTATGAGATGTTGTGCTTAAGTATCAAGCATTGATTAGAACTGACAACTTTTTCTTTTATTTTAACTGAAATTGATACTTATGATGTTGTATACTTGCTTTCATTGATTACAGCAATAACTCTTCAGTCATGTAAACGAACCATTGCATTCTCGAGAACTGAGGGAGAGATTTCCTGTTAACCCTCTGATTTACTGTAGGATGGTCTCTCATTGTTGCATCTCTTTGCAGTCATTATTGAGAGGAAGGTTCCTCCGGAATGAAAGGTATGTGGTGAGTGAGAGATCCAGTTTGACAGCTACCAGTGAACTAGGATTGTTGAGTCAAAGACAAACCGTTTCTGGCCTGAGGTAAATCCTTCAATGTTCCTCTTGCTATGAATTTCAACATTTGCTTTCTTTCTTGCCTCTACTGCTTTTTAAAGTAATTCCTCTTTATATTGTTGAAGATGGACGACTCTCTTAACTCTTCTAAGAAAGCTTTCATTGTAACTTTCCTTTTATTGCTTTTCTGCATTGAATGTATTACATTTATGGTTGATTTGTCTTGTGAACTTCTCTGTCTAATTATAAAGCAGGGAAGGATTTCTCTCCAGAATGGAGAGTTGCAGTCAAGCAAGCAGCAATCTTTCTCGTACATCTTCTAATTGTGACATCAACAACATTGGAAGTGATCAGGATCATCTGAACAGTCTTGATAACCGTTTGTTAGGAACTTCTGAAGAATTACAGGCTTCTAATATACATAATAACACTAGTGAGTCATCTGATATTATGGATGATTCTCAAGTTACCGTTGGAGGCATCACTGTGCTGGAGGCCACTGATGATGGTGAAGGCAGGCAGGAGCCGGGGGTAGAAAATGAATTATCAAGCCACCAGCATTCTGACAGTGTCAGGGTAGAAGGGGAGGGGGGTGGAGTCCCACTAGATGGAGCCATCACTGGCCTGTCCAATGAAGCCATGCAAATGGAATCTCCGGATGATAGGCATCAAGTCATTGAAGCCCCTCTTAATATTTCAGGGCCAAGAAGACAGGAAACTTCCTCTCATAGCATTTTGCAACGTGCAGGTGATCTAGCAGGCAGCATTGCTCAAAATGTAAGAGGGCAGGATCCTGCTGTTGAAGTCCAACAGCTAGACCATGACTTTGAGAATGAAGGAGATCACCATGAAACCACTGCTGAACCAGGTGAACAGATTGATGCTGCTGATGTTGTTGATGTAAATCAATTCGAGAGTGTATGGTTGCAAGATCATCATGTCAATGTTGATTTAGAAGGTAGTCACCTTTATGAACTCCCAGAGGATGGGAATCGAGACGACTATTTCCAAGAGGCTGTGCAGAGTTGGTTGGGGCAGCCTTCCAGTCGGGACATTGTTTCCAATGGACAAGTCAGCACATTTTATCTACCAGATGATGATAATGTGTATAACATGGAACTCCAGGAACTTCTAAGCAGGTAAAAAGAAAAATGACACTTTTCTGCTGAATGTGAAATATGCATACCTTGGCTGGTACATTGATTGGCAATGTTAATTTGCAATTATGGAATGTCCTAGGAGGAGCGTCTCTAATCTTCTGAGCAGTGGATTTCGTCAGAGCCTTGATCAGTTGATCCAATCATATGTGGAGCGGCAAGGTCAAACTTCTAATGAGTGGGAAATTCATGAAACTTCTTCCCACAATCCTGCAACTGCAGAGCACGATCTGGAGCAGTTGGATGGAGATGATGAGGCTCAGGTGAATGCTATTGGAAGCCCCCAGCTGGCAAACCCAGCAATCACAATTCCAGCTATGCCTATGCAATCGCATTGGGACCATGGCTTGCATAGGGCTAACTGGTCTCATCATGACATGCACCAACACCTCGGATTTGTAATAGACATTGCTTGTTTCAACTTTCATTTGCAGAGTTCAGCTCAACTCAGGTTAACTAAGTTTTACTCAGTGCAGGAGTGGGACATGATCAATGACTTGAGGATTGACATGGCAAGGCTCCAGCAGAGGATGAACGACATGCAAAGAATGTTGGAGGCCTGCATGGGCATGCAACTTGAGTTGCAGCGTTCGATAAGGCAGGAAGTCTCCGCTGCCATGAATCGGTCTACGGCATCACCAGGTTAGGTCAACGAGAATTTTAGTTACAGGGTCATTATGAACCTGATGAAACATTCCAGGATTGGAGGAGCTCCAAAGAACTTTAGAATCGATCTCATTTTTTACTGGGGGTTCTATTCTTCTATTGTTAGGTAATAACCTTGACAGTTCCTGTGAATCTGCTCCAGCTGTCAGCAAGACCAATTATTTCAGGGACGACTCCAAATGGGAGCAGGTGAGGAAGGGGGTCTGCTGTATATGTCACAGTGGCAATATTGATTCTTTGCTGTACAGGTAAAAGCTCTGAATTCTCAAATTGTGGGGTGTTGTGATTGCCTCACTCAAGATTTGTGAGTCCACTTTAAATCGGTCGTCTTCTTGAAGCAGATGCGGACACATGTGTGCATGTCTAAAATGCGCAAATAAGTTGGTTGAGAGCCAAGGAAAGTGCCCGATGTGTTGGGCACCAGTTGTAGAGGTGATCAGGGCGTACTTCATTTCTTAAGAACTCAAAAAAAAATAAAGAGAGGAGGAGGTCCAACTAACAGTAATAAGCTTCCCATCTGGGGCTCTTCCAGGTAATCCTCTAATTTTGCTTCTGATCCAATTCAAACGTCTCAAGTCCTTGTCCATGAATGTGTTCTTGCAATAAACCCGGGTAGATATATTTCAGAGCTGTATTTGCTTCTCCGGGGTTTTGCCCTCTCGAGTTCAATGGAGACCTCTGATGCAGGTGGGGTGCACCCTTCAACCCCTGGGTTTGACGGAGGTTTCGGTGGTACATTCGTAGATGGCATGTAAATCTGATCCGAGTTGTCAGGCTTTTGGATTTGCAATGTTTTGTTGCTAACATTTGGAACTAATTTGAGTCTGAAGTTCCGATTTTATGCGTTCACGAATGCCAGGGACAGTTATTTTGCTCCCTGCGTCGAGAGCTCAATCAAAAAGGCTGATCCTGTTTGTTCCATGTTTTTTCTTTTTCCTTTTCTAAATCAACCCACCTGTGTACGATGCTGAATCACTCAGAGCTGCTCGCTCGCTCGCTCTCATGTTTTCGCAAGTATTACCATGCACAATCATTCTTCTAACTAGCGGATTTATTTCAAAGGGAATGTGACTTTCATGGTTCGAGCATAGAGTTCCATTTGTGGGAATAGAGATCGTGATGGGTATGACAGAGTGTGTGTGNTGCAGGAGTGGGACATGATCAATGACTTGAGGATTGACATGGCAAGGCTCCAGCAGAGGATGAACGACATGCAAAGAATGTTGGAGGCCTGCATGGGCATGCAACTTGAGTTGCAGCGTTCGATAAGGCAGGAAGTCTCCGCTGCCATGAATCGGTCTACGGCATCACCAGGTTAGGTCAACGAGAATTTTAGTTACAGGGTCATTATGAACCTGATGAAACATTCCAGGATTGGAGGAGCTCCAAAGAACTTTAGAATCGATCTCATTTTTTACTGGGGGTTCTATTCTTCTATTGTTAGGTAATAACCTTGACAGTTCCTGTGAATCTGCTCCAGCTGTCAGCAAGACCAATTATTTCAGGGACGACTCCAAATGGGAGCAGGTGAGGAAGGGGGTCTGCTGTATATGTCANATCAAGTCATGTAGTCCAGTTAGCGTCTGTCCACTGTAATTTTGTCTCACCCTGTTATCAGTCTTTCTTTTCCTTGGGTTGGATTATTAGTGTAGAGAAAGGGATTGCTGCATGGATGACAGAATGGAAGCGGTATGAGATGTTGTGCTTAAGTATCAAGCATTGATTAGAACTGACAACTTTTTCTTTTATTTTAACTGAAATTGATACTTATGATGTTGTATACTTGCTTTCATTGATTACAGCAATAACTCTTCAGTCATGTAAACGAACCATTGCATTCTCGAGAACTGAGGGAGAGATTTCCTGTTAACCCTCTGATTTACTGTAGGATGGTCTCTCATTGTTGCATCTCTTTGCAGTCATTATTGAGAGGAAGGTTCCTCCGGAATGAAAGGTATGTGGTGAGTGAGAGATCCAGTTTGACAGCTACCAGTGAACTAGGATTGTTGAGTCAAAGACAAACCGTTTCTGGCCTGAGGTAAATCCTTCAATGTTCCTCTTGCTATGAATTTCAACATTTGCTTTCTTTCTTGCCTCTACTGCTTTTTAAAGTAATTCCTCTTTATATTGTTGAAGATGGACGACTCTCTTAACTCTTCTAAGAAAGCTTTCATTGTAACTTTCCTTTTATTGCTTTTCTGCATTGAATGTATTACATTTATGGTTGATTTGTCTTGTGAACTTCTCTGTCTAATTATAAAGCAGGGAAGGATTTCTCTCCAGAATGGAGAGTTGCAGTCAAGCAAGCAGCAATCTTTCTCGTACATCTTCTAATTGTGACATCAACAACATTGGAAGTGATCAGGATCATCTGAACAGTCTTGATAACCGTTTGTTAGGAACTTCTGAAGAATTACAGGCTTCTAATATACATAATAACACTAGTGAGTCATCTGATATTATGGATGATTCTCAAGTTACCGTTGGAGGCATCACTGTGCTGGAGGCCACTGATGATGGTGAAGGCAGGCAGGAGCCGGGGGTAGAAAATGAATTATCAAGCCACCAGCATTCTGACAGTGTCAGGGTAGAAGGGGAGGGGGGTGGAGTCCCACTAGATGGAGCCATCACTGGCCTGTCCAATGAAGCCATGCAAATGGAATCTCCGGATGATAGGCATCAAGTCATTGAAGCCCCTCTTAATATTTCAGGGCCAAGAAGACAGGAAACTTCCTCTCATAGCATTTTGCAACGTGCAGGTGATCTAGCAGGCAGCATTGCTCAAAATGTAAGAGGGCAGGATCCTGCTGTTGAAGTCCAACAGCTAGACCATGACTTTGAGAATGAAGGAGATCACCATGAAACCACTGCTGAACCAGGTGAACAGATTGATGCTGCTGATGTTGTTGATGTAAATCAATTCGAGAGTGTATGGTTGCAAGATCATCATGTCAATGTTGATTTAGAAGGTAGTCACCTTTATGAACTCCCAGAGGATGGGAATCGAGACGACTATTTCCAAGAGGCTGTGCAGAGTTGGTTGGGGCAGCCTTCCAGTCGGGACATTGTTTCCAATGGACAAGTCAGCACATTTTATCTACCAGATGATGATAATGTGTATAACATGGAACTCCAGGAACTTCTAAGCAGGTAAAAAGAAAAATGACACTTTTCTGCTGAATGTGAAATATGCATACCTTGGCTGGTACATTGATTGGCAATGTTAATTTGCAATTATGGAATGTCCTAGGAGGAGCGTCTCTAATCTTCTGAGCAGTGGATTTCGTCAGAGCCTTGATCAGTTGATCCAATCATATGTGGAGCGGCAAGGTCAAACTTCTAATGAGTGGGAAATTCATGAAACTTCTTCCCACAATCCTGCAACTGCAGAGCACGATCTGGAGCAGTTGGATGGAGATGATGAGGCTCAGGTGAATGCTATTGGAAGCCCCCAGCTGGCAAACCCAGCAATCACAATTCCAGCTATGCCTATGCAATCGCATTGGGACCATGGCTTGCATAGGGCTAACTGGTCTCATCATGACATGCACCAACACCTCGGATTTGTAATAGACATTGCTTGTTTCAACTTTCATTTGCAGAGTTCAGCTCAACTCAGGTTAACTAAGTTTTACTCAGTGCAGGAGTGGGACATGATCAATGACTTGAGGATTGACATGGCAAGGCTCCAGCAGAGGATGAACGACATGCAAAGAATGTTGGAGGCCTGCATGGGCATGCAACTTGAGTTGCAGCGTTCGATAAGGCAGGAAGTCTCCGCTGCCATGAATCGGTCTACGGCATCACCAGGTTAGGTCAACGAGAATTTTAGTTACAGGGTCATTATGAACCTGATGAAACATTCCAGGATTGGAGGAGCTCCAAAGAACTTTAGAATCGATCTCATTTTTTACTGGGGGTTCTATTCTTCTATTGTTAGGTAATAACCTTGACAGTTCCTGTGAATCTGCTCCAGCTGTCAGCAAGACCAATTATTTCAGGGACGACTCCAAATGGGAGCAGGTGAGGAAGGGGGTCTGCTGTATATGTCACAGTGGCAATATTGATTCTTTGCTGTACAGGTAAAAGCTCTGAATTCTCAAATTGTGGGGTGTTGTGATTGCCTCACTCAAGATTTGTGAGTCCACTTTAAATCGGTCGTCTTCTTGAAGCAGATGCGGACACATGTGTGCATGTCTAAAATGCGCAAATAAGTTGGTTGAGAGCCAAGGAAAGTGCCCGATGTGTTGGGCACCAGTTGTAGAGGTGATCAGGGCGTACTTCATTTCTTAAGAACTCAAAAAAAAATAAAGAGAGGAGGAGGTCCAACTAACAGTAATAAGCTTCCCATCTGGGGCTCTTCCAGGTAATCCTCTAATTTTGCTTCTGATCCAATTCAAACGTCTCAAGTCCTTGTCCATGAATGTGTTCTTGCAATAAACCCGGGTAGATATATTTCAGAGCTGTATTTGCTTCCCCGGGGTTTTGCCCTCTCGAGTTCAATGGAGACCTCTGATGCAGGTGGGGTGCACCCTTCAACCCCTGGGTTTGACGGAGGTTTCGGTGGTACATTCGTAGATGGCATGTAAATCTGATCCGAGTTGTCAGGCTTTTGGATTTGCAATGTTTTGTTGCTAACATTTGGAACTAATTTGAGTCTGAAGTTCCGATTTTATGCGTTCACGAATGCCAGGGACAGTTATTTTGCTCCCTGCGTCGAGAGCTCAATCAAAAAGGCTGATCCTGTTTGTTCCATGTTTTTTCTTTTTCCTTTTCTAAATCAACCCACCTGTGTACGATGCTGAATCACTCAGAGCTGCTCGCTCGCTCGCTCTCATGTTTTCGCAAGTATTACCATGCACAATCATTCTTCTAACTAGCGGATTTATTTCAAAGGGAATGTGACTTTCATGGTTCGAGCATAGAGTTCCATTTGTGGGAATAGAGATCGTGATGGGTATGACAGAGTGTGTGTGTGAGGTTTGCTTGCCAGATGCGCGTGATATGACAGGAGTAAAAATTACGACAATACTATCTAAGGCAGTATCATACTCTGGCAACATGTCACTTAAAGAAACCGAAATCAGAGCCAAGCACGAAAGAGATAGCCAACTGAGCAAGCAATCGGAAGGTTAGCAATCGGGATCAAATCTATTTTCCGTTTTCTTACACGGATGGCTTCTCATGCAGTCGAAGATTCTGGGCAATCAAATGATGTGACGTACCAACAAGAACCGACGTTCACTTCTACAAGTCATCTGTACATCCCACACGTGCGTTGAGGCCCGGCGCGTGCTGTCAAAAACTCGACGTCCTGTGCATCGAACCCAGCCGAGCGCCCGACGGCTCCCCAAGCCCCAGGTGAGAGCAACTGTTGCACCTCATCGTCGCGCTCAGTCCTTCCCGTTCACCTGAGCCCAGGCACGTCTCGGCCCCGGTGTCGCCCAATCTCGCCGTCGCCCCTTCAGCCTCGGCCGCGCAGGGCCTCGCCTCGAGCAGCCGAGTGGCCCTGCAGACGGGGCAGGACACGTGCGAGCGGAGCCATCTGTCGATGCACTGCACGTGGAACACGTGGTCGCACTTCGGGATCGCCTTGACCACCTCTCCCTCGCCAAACTCGCTCAGGCAGACCGGACAGTCTATCTGGTACTTGGCGTTCCCATCATAAGCATAGGAAGGCAGCGACCTTTCCGACTCGGGAAATTAATCACCATCAGCTCGATGTAAAAATACGCATATATATCTTATTGTATTATGTATCATCGTTATGTAGTAAACAACATGGCCCTTACCTAATAATCATGGGGTCCACGCCTTTGCCACTGCTCGAGCATGACGCATGGCCGGACATCGGCGTTCGAGATGGTGCTGCCCGCCGGTGAACAGTCACACCTGCGTAGGAGGGGTCGTCCGCAGCGGCGAAGCGACGGATGTAGATGGAGAAGAAGCCCATGAAGAAGAGGGCGCTGAGGAGGACCAGGATGGTGACGGCCATCGACGAGTCGAGCGGCGGGTCCGGGGCCAGCGGCTGCCTTGTAAGTGGCGGCGGCCGGTGTATTGTGTGCCTGGAGGTGGTGGCGGCGGCGGCGGCGGACGAAGGGCTAAGGGGAGACAGATGGGAGTGGCCGGTAAGAAGGGTTGGGGGAGGAGAAGTCGGGATGCTGTGGGGAGAGATGTCGACGTAAACCAGAAATCTCCGGTGGGGAGACCATTGGGTCTTCATTTCTACTCACCCACAGAGAGAGAGAGAGAGAGAGAGAGAGAGAGAGAGAGGAGCTGAAGATGTTGAGCTGAGAATAAGAGTGATTTTGGTAGGAGTGGATGAGGATGAGAGGAGGTGAAGTTGACAAGAAACAGAGGAATCTTGAATTTCGTATAGAAGAGAGAGACAGATCTTTCCAGAGAGCCGGATAGCAGTGTGTCTGTGGCAGCAGAGTTCTTCGAAATCGCTCTTGGCGTGTAGACAAAATCAGTATTATATCATGTAATGGAATGCCTCCATTAAGTAACATCAAAAACCCAACTTGATTAGAATGCAGATACAAGGTATTGTCCGTGAACGTGATATCCAGTCGGTGAATAGAAACTCCCAGATCTTGAAGATCAAAGAGTATAATACATCCGATCAAAAGAGATTGGATCTCAGCCTTCTGTATAAAATTCAATTCAATTTAATTGGTGGGTGGGATGCGAATAAGTTTGCTCAGTGAGATGAAATGCAAGAGAGGGAAAAAAAAAAAAAACAATGGTAAAACCATATAACCCTGTCCACTCCATGATCTCAAAATCAGAGACTGTGACAATGATGCATTAGAAAATCTAATCCCACTCGCCCTGAGTGATGAGTTCGTGTTTGTTGCTTTTAATCCTTATTAATCCATATGTCTGACGCGTAAATCCCCCTCACACTGTAATTAAGTCACATGTATAAGGTGGATTAATTGACAAGCCATACATTTACGGGCGCATGCATGGTAACAGCATAAGTACTTGGTAGGGAAGAAGACTACCGCGTGATAATTTATCCGAGCCACAGTGCACATGAAAACATTAAATTCGTTGTGTACCACTCATAAAGAATTGAATCCGTTTCACTTAAAAGTTTAAACTGATATATCACGGTATTAAGTTTTTTTTTTATAAATTCATAATTTTTTATTTATTTAATTAAAATAATATCGTATATTTTAAGAAAAAATTTACTAAATCCTCGTCAATATATATTCAAATTTGATCCGCTCATTTTAACATACCATTTATTCGATATAAATTTTCTTTATTTAAATCAAAACCGTGCATCACATATCATAAATTCCCTCTCCCAGAGGAAATTAGCGTAGATACCGTTCAGTTAGCTGGCTGTTCACTTTTTCCAACTGACGGAGCCGCCTGTTTTTCTACGACACAGCCCTGGACGCAAAACCAAGGAGGCACCTGAGGATGCGCTGACATGGCACGGCAGTCCCCACGAATCTGTTTTGGGACATGTCGGGGGCAATTCGAAAATTAAGTGATGGGTAAGAATATTTTGTGATTAGGTTACCTGATATTAATGAATAGAATAAAATAATTATTTAAAAAATTTATATGATATAATTAATAGATTATTCTAAAATTTTATATTAATTTAAATAAAACATTAAAAATATACTAATCATACTTTTCATTTTTTGAAATTATTATTTTCATAATTTGGATACGCATGACTTAATATCTCATATGATTGGAAAATATTGGTTCATGCACAGTTTTTTTTTTTCTACCGTACTGTCGGGCCTGGCCTGGCCTGGCCCATTTTTGGCCACGCCTGGATGCACATGGGAAAATGAAATTAATGCGACCACCTGGGAGGCTCAGCTTCGGTGCTGGGAAAGTGTGACCCCAGTGACATTATTGGGCTTCATTTGGACAGGCCCAATTATTAATGGGCCGTCAACGGTGGCACATTTCCCAGTGCTGTTCCAAGGCCCAGTTCTTTTGTTCCTCTTTTTTAAATAAAAAATAAAAAAAATTCTACCCCAAACAAAAACGACGTCGTGCGGGCATTTTTATGCAGGCCCGGTGTAAATTATCCTCCTATTAGTAAATAACATAATCTGCTATTACACGTGTTATTTTTCTGTCACTACGAACTAGTAAGGAAGCAAGGAGTGTTTTTGTCCTCAACAGATGATGCGAAACATTTGATCGATTAATAAAAAATAATAGATGCAATGATTTCAAACCATTTCTATGTATTTTTCTCTTAAATACGATCATAAAATTGAATCTTATAAATAAATAAATAAATTCACCGTCTATAATTCGTATGTACAGTAGAAATCCATTGTACTATGAACATAAGAGAGGTGTGGATTTGTTTTTAACCTAAAATTTTAAGTTGCGATGATGATAAACGTACAACCTAATTTCTTATAAATAATAAAATTTAATATAATTTATATAATGTAAAATAGGATTCTTTTAAGGTACGGTCGAGAGACACACGCGTGCACTGACTATTCTTGGACTCGGACGGTTGCCGCATGCGTGCAAGTTAGGATTAATAATAAAGATCCTCCTGGAATGGAGGTCACCCACCGCAATCGACCCCCATGTGGTCGAGGACAGGACGTGCTCAGCAAGCTAAGGCAGAGGCCCCGATTTAGGTGGTTGGGATCGGACTGGCCCATCGTGATTAGCTCAATAATGGAATTGCAGAATCCGAGGCTGACACCAACCACATGTACAACAACTGTCTTTAGGTAGGCTGTGTTGAGCGTGTGACCTCGATTTATGCGTATCATCATCCTACGCCATTAGAATCAGTAAGCAGTGTTAGCAATCAATTAGCGCCCGATTAATTAGTGGGGAATTATTGATTAAGTTCCTTTCGTCTAATTGGATGCTTGATTTGGGTCCCTATAAAATAATTTTATAGTTTGACATGGAAACGATCTATTCCTCTTTCATTTACCAAATTATCACGACTATACTTATACCGTAGAACACTAAAAGAGGGGATAGAGAGT
Source organism: Sonneratia caseolaris (assembly GCA_900006705.1). NCBI lineage: Eukaryota > Viridiplantae > Streptophyta > Magnoliopsida > Myrtales > Lythraceae > Sonneratia > Sonneratia caseolaris. The sequence goes on from CXYZ01003098.1 coordinate 27,696, forward strand.
GAGCATATGGCTAAAGAGGGATCGGACCCGTTTTCATCCGAAATTTTAAGTTGATGGACCTAATATACATATACCCTCTCATAAATTCACAGTTTTTTTTTCTTAATCATCTGATGTTTGACCATAAGCTATTGTTACTATTCTTCAAACTTGGGACATGTTGACANATCACATATCATAAATTCCCTCTCCCAGAGGAAATTAGCGTAGATACCGTTCGGTTAGCTGGCTGTTCACTTTTTCCAACTGACGGAGCCGCCTGTTTTTCTACGACACAGCCCTGGACGCAAAACCAAGGAGGCACCTGAGGATGCGCTGACATGGCACGGCAGTCCCCACGAATCTGTTTTGGGACATGTCGGGGGCAATTCGAAAATTAAGTGATGGGTAAGAATATTTTGTGATTAGGTTACCTGATATTAATGAATAGAATAAAATAATTATTTAAAAAATTTATATGATATAATTAATAGATTATTCTAAAATTTTATATTGATTTGAATAAAACATTAAAAATATACTAATCATACTTTTCATTTTTTGAAATTATTATTTTCATAATTTGGATACGCATGACTTAATATCTCATATGATTGGAAAATATTGGTTCATGCACAGTTTTTTTTTTCTACCGTACTGTCGGGCCTGGCCTGGCCTGGCCCATTTTTGGCCACGCCTGGACGCACATGGGAAAACGAAATTAATGCGACCACCTGGGAGGCTCAGCTTCGGTGCTGGGAAAGTGTGACCCCAGTGACATTATTGGGCTTCATTTGGACAGGCCCAATTATTAATGGGCCGTCAACGGTGGCACATTTCCCAGTGCTGTTCCAAGGCCCAGTTCTTTTGTTCCTCTTTTTTAAATAAAAAATAAAAAAAATTCTACCCCAAACAAAAACGACGTCGTGCGGGCATTTTTATGCAGGCCCGGTGTAAATTATCCTCCTATTAGTAAATAACATAATCTGCTATTACACGTGTTATTTTTCTGTCACTACGAACTAGTAAGGAAGCAAGGAGTGTTTTTGTCCTCAACAGATGATGCGAAACATTTGATCGATTAATAAAAAATAATAGATGCAATGATTTCAAACCATTTCTATGTATTTTTCTCTTAAATACGATCATAAAATTGAATCTTATAAATAAATAAATAAATTCACCGTCTATAATTCGTATGTACAGTAGAAATCCATTGTACTATGAACATAAGAGAGGTGTGGATTTGTTTTTAACCTAAAATTTTAAGTTGCGATGATGATAAACGTACAACCTAATTTCTTATAAATAATAAAATTTAATATAATTTATATAATGTAAAATAGGATTCTTTTAAGGTACGGTCGAGAGACACACGCGTGCACTGACTATTCTTGGACTCGGACGGTTGCCGCATGCGTGCAAGTTAGGATTAATAATAAAGATCCTCCTGGAATGGAGGTCACCCACCGCAATCGACCCCCATGTGGTCGAGGACAGGACGTGCTCAGCAAGCTAAGGCAGAGGCCCCGATTTAGGTGGTTGGGATCGGACTGGCCCATCGTGATTAGCTCAATAATGGAATTGCAGAATCCGAGGCTGACACCAACCACATGTACAACAACTGTCTTTAGGTAGGCTGTGTTGAGCGTGTGACCTCGATTTATGCGTATCATCATCCTACGCCATTAGAATCAGTAAGCAGTGTTAGCAATCAATTAGCGCCCGATTAATTAGTGGGGAATTATTGATTAAGTTCCTTTCGTCTAATTGGATGCTTGATTTGGGTCCCAATAATTTTATAGTTAACTAATGTACCTGCGTCCCCTGGCATGATGAAAACGATCTATTCCTCTTTCATTTACCAAATTATCACGACTATACTTATATCGTAGAAAAGTAAAAGAGGGGATAGAGAGTGAGCATATGGCTAAAGAGGGATCGGACCCGTTTTCATCCTAAATTTTAAGTTGATGGACTTAATATACATACACACCCATAAATTCATAACTTTTTCTTTTATTAATTATCTGATATTTGACCATAAGCTATTATTACTATTCTTCAAACTTGGGACATGTTGACATACTTAACCCGACGACTATTGGACGAGCAAATAATTGAAATAACATATGCGGAGTATAACCGAGCTTGACTTTTGGGGTCGGCAAGTGGCTTCCATGTCATCAATGACACGATGCACCGCTCGCAATCAATTTTGATGGCCCTTTTAACTGCACGTGTATTTTCATTGTAATTATTACGGGAGTCAACGTTGCGTGACCTAACACGTCTCGGACTTTTCCCCTCCCACAATGGTTTTGGTAACATAAAATTTTCAAACAAACACGGAAACCCGAACTCTAACCATGGAGGAAAAGGGGGCTTAACGGTAATAATAGCACAATCAATTATTCGGATTAGAGAGGTCTTAAATTTGATTACATTTTGATTCCTTATACACCTAAGTCATCTTCTTCTTCCTCTTCTTATTCTTACACACGCAAGGTTCTCTCTTTCTGGTACTTTTTTCGAGCACGTGTCGACCTTGTTCACGGGCACGTGATCGGGACCAATAAATATGGAATATACACGTGACAGCGGTCCCTGCATGCCGCAGCGATTAGTTAGTATGATTTCTACGAGGACTATGAAAATTGCGTCTCCCCCGAAGATGGAAAAGGGTAACTTGCGTACACACTATAACCGTTCAATGAGTCAAATTGGAGTGCCACCGGACATGCCATTTGAGCCGATCTGACGGTGGGAATTGCTACAGTGTCGATCCTCGTACAGTCGAGTCATATGATGCGGTAGAGATGCTGTGTCGATTCCCTCACCCGATATGAAAAGAAACAGTTCCTATCTTTTGCGAGGTTTCTGAGGTATGTCGAAAGGGCGTGCCTCCTCGAGACCTTCGGACCTGGTGCGTGGTCGATCCGATCCGAAGTGGTTGTTGGTTTCTGCGCTGTTTACGTTTTTGGGAGCTTCTTGGCCTGCAAGAGCGCCTGTCGTCTGCTACTCGCATTTACACGCTTCGCTTTCCTCTCCTGAACATTTTTCCAGGATTTTATAACTTCCCAGGAAGACTTACCGTCAGAATTGCCAGCAGAAAATCTGCCGTGATGGCGCCCTTCAAACAGGTCAATGTCTTCACGGAGTTGCCGCAGGGTCGGGGTCAAGAGAGAACATGGGTTCGAAAAGCTCATTTGTCTCTCTTGTAACCGAGAGTCATTCTTGTCCACATGAATCAAGTTGCACCGGCCAGTCCAGTCGGTGACGGCAAGTCACTTAGTTGCTAAGGACAGATGGAAATACACTGCATACATCCACTGTGCAGTAGTCCTGTGCGCACGTTGGCCACAGAATGAAATTCGAGTCCATTGGGAGCATCTAATTACTTAACATGCTCGAAATTTCTAACGTATGCTACGGAAAACCCTCCTGGATCGCTTAAGCTTTCTCCTTTGTAGTTTATACGACAATGAAAATACCCATGAATGGCCCAGTCAGGTTTCACGAACCAGTTCAGATAGAGAAATAGTAAGTTTTAAACCTTGAGCTGAAGCACAAATTTGAATTTATAGCTTTAGTCTGCGTCACATATCATGCCCCAAGTAATCCTCCATCTCAAGATACAGATCCAACTCCACCCAACATAACTGATCAGCAACCAGAAGCGCACCGTACGCAATCGGTAAATGAACAGTAAACTTGCCGAGAGTCGCATCAACATATCATGGATGTGAACTTAGCTAGGCGTTAATCATATATTTATATTTAAGGGGGACAATTAATCGACATCAAACGAGTACTCTATCGAATTAGAACATACGTGACCTAGAACAATGGCCTAGCTAGCTCGCGAGAAGAGTGTAATTCAATGTGAAAAGAATTTTACAAGGCGGAAATAGCGGGGTAACCTATCATACGCTGGTGCATCTTCTCTTATCAGCCTTCTTGGAGAGCTCCAAGAAGCTCGACCGGAAGAACGACTCCACCTCTTCTTGTCCCGAGGCTTCGAAGAAGCTCAACTTCCTCTTGCGGGAGGATGCCGGTGCCTGCTTCCGAGGCGTTGGCGGGCAGCTATGGACCGTTGGGATCCTGTGATTTTCGGATACCGGAGTGAGGCACTCGCCGTAATCATCCGGCGCTCGTGAGCTGCAGTTCTCGCCGGAAAATCCCTCGAGGCCACCTCTCTGTTCTTCGTCAAGCTTCAAGGAGGGCTGACTATCATGGCCATGAAATTTTCGATCCTCAGACATATGTGGAGCTGTTGAGCTTGAGGTGGGAAATTTGAGGGAAGGATGGATCTGAAAGATTAATTAATGAGCTTGGAGATGAGAGGGTGAGACAGAAAGAGATAGAGATGGGTGTTGATTCTTATCTGATCTTTGAAAGCTCTGTGTGGACTTTGCACCGTCTTTTCCTTTGTATTTTTCCCTTCAATCTCCCCTTTTATATAGGGTAACACACGTCTCCCTAACTAACTGTGCAATCGGATTGATGCCTTTTCTTTTCCCTCCCGGACCGCATCTGATATTCATAAACTCAATATATATCATGGTAATTGAGTTGATACTTTTGGCCTCCTTTTAGGTTTCGAAAAGCCATAGAATAGACACATGAGATTTGATCTACTTAAGATATATAGAAAAGGGTCTCACCAAGGGAGGACAACCTCTTGTGCCCCCATGTGCCATACGAGTCCTCCGAAATTATTCATCCATCGGAGTTAAATCCTAGTCAAGAAGCTACTCACAGCCCCGGTGCCACAAATAGCCGAAAATTAGCCGGAGGCGACAGATCAATCTCGGCAAATACGTACACGATTGATAATCACTTGAAAAATGAATGAGCTAAGCTCCCCCTTCTTTCTTCAGTTCTTTTTAAGCACACGAATCTTGTTTATAACCCACAAATGAAGTCGAAAGTGAGAGAACAAAGCATGCACAGAGGTTGTAGTGAGGTTCTAAAAGTGGGGGAAAGGGAATCCCATGCAGACAGTTGGTTTTCTCAATCCCTCTTCCTCTTTCACAACCCCCCCCCCCCCCCCCCCCCCCCCCCGCCTCTTNTCCTCCGAAATTATTCATCCATCGGAGTTAAATCCTAGTCAAGAAGCTACTCACAGCCCCGGTGCCACAAATAGCCGAAAATTAGCCGGAGGCGACAGATCAATCTCGGCAAATACGTACACGATTGATAATCACTTGAAAAATGAATGAGCTAAGCTCCCCCTTCTTTCTTCAGTTCTTTTTAAGCACACGAATCTTGTTTATAACCCACAAATGAAGTCGAAAGTGAGAGAACAAAGCATGCACAGAGGTTGTAGTGAGGTTCTAAAAGTGGGGGAAAGGGAATCCCATGCAGACAGTTGGTTTTCTCAATCCCTCTTCCTCTTTCACAACCCCACCCACCCACCCACCCTCCCTTATCTTCTTATTCTCTCTACACATACATATTCAAACCAACCCACCTGTCGATTCATACCTGCAGAGCTTCCCCACCCCTCAATTGTCAGTATTCGATTCCACCGTTCGGGATCGTGCGGGGGGCTGTGGGATTGCATCGGATACCCGAAAATCTATAATTGATTTTCTTGGAATGTCATAAATTTATAAAATAAATTCAAAAACCGTACACCAGCCCCACCACACACCTTCGACAGTAACAGGCAAATTCCGATTCTGTAGCCACCATTCCACCTCTGGTCCTCTTCCTCCTTCCGGTTTCATCTTCTTACCTTACCTCCCGTCGTCTGTTCTTGTCCTTTAATTGCACTTAACTGCGAAGCCCCCTCCAGGACCCGTGTGTTTCAGGTTTTAACGGCTCCATCTTTTCTGATTACATCATCAAATTTACTTGGGTTTTCCTTTCTTTTACTCCCGTCGAATCTCTGGTACGGCAAATAACGTCCTCGTGTTCCCTCTTCAATATTTTCTTACGGAAGATGGTGGTAGGTTCGATGCCAAGTTATCACAATTACTAGAATGTGGTGGAAGAACCCTTTGGGATTTCAAATTGTTCTACGTGCAAGCGTAGGTTCAGGGGTGTGAATTTCGCCGCGTGCTAAAAATAATGGAGGGGGAGGGGAAAACGACGGTAAGACAGAGAAGGACAAGTGAAACTTGGATTTCATGAGTGAAGCTATGCCCCTCACCCAAGTATGGACGTTCTCCCTACAAGATTTGTGGGGCAACCCTCTAATATTCGGGTTTCGTACTCCGAAATCCTCCATCGGATACTGCCCCCTTCAGACCATCCGTCTCATTCGTTCAGCTTAGCTAAGCCCCGCACGAAGAAATTCGCACCATCAATTTACGTCCCAGATGTGAACGACACTGGGAGGAAGGTGGTCTTATATAGATGCACCTCGCATTGGCATTTTTCTCGATCTGGAACGTGCTTTCCGGATCGTGGGATCGACCCCTACATATATCAGTGAGACTCGCTACGGCCCTTGATGCTCATCTCTCTGTCCTACTCCTGCTGTCTATGTACACCGGTCCCTCTTGTAGCTAGAAGAAAGGAGAGTACCGTTTTATACACGGTCAACATTTGAGAGGAATCATTATAGGAAAGGAAAATGGAGCATTATTCTCCTCGTCGACATTCGCTTGAAATACGAACGTGTTTTTACGTGCGCATGGTGATGCAACAGTACCTAGCTAGATAGATAGTACATGGTTAATTGGGAATATGTCGTCTCCCTCTTAAGATCTCTCATCTGCGTGACGGATACAGCATCTTGCTTTGGGCCATAGAATATTAGAAATTCAGGTGACGTCGATGATCCACAAGAACTTTATCCATACATGTATGGTGTGGACTCTTATTAGGAGTATCCCATGACCTTAATTACGTTCAATCATGAATAGAATAATATATGTTATCAATCTGATGGGCACTTGTCGGAGATTTTTCTCGATGTGGGGGTGGGAATCTGAGCGCTCAGCAGATGAAAATTGAGACATTCGGCAGGTCGAAGTACGACTTGTTTGTCTATTGTGAGTTGTGGGTTCTGCTTGGGCCTTGTGGGTAGGTAGATGGGCTTAGGCATTTCGGTGTTGGCTTGGGCTTTCCTTTCAGATAGATATCCGATAGTTAAAGAAAGGGGCTCAAGTTCCTTTATGGCTGATGCCTAATTCTATCCCACCAATGGACCTTCTTTCTCTTCTTGCGTACATCAAATCCAAAATGACGGTGAAAAACAAAAAGGCAACAACATATTGTGTTTTGATGCCTACAAGAAACCCTGCTGGATTATTGCTCGAAAGCTCATGCAGTTTACCCGTATGCGAGCGAAGATCCTTTACGATGTACGTGGAACGCCGGGGATGGCTTAGTTTGATATGATTTTGACAGAGACAAGAACCAGAAGTCCTCTTATACTTGTCTTTTCGAGTCATCGCCTGGGATAGTCCTAAACCAATGTCTTCGTCGGCCTACTGCAAGCTCAGTTTTCTCCTACTGATCATCTTCTCTTCTGCTTTCGCCTCCCCAGTAAACTACATTCCTCCATTGCGCACAGTTTCGGAAGCTCTGGACAGCACAGTGGACATACAGCTAACTGTGGTTTCCGTTCGAATGATGATCTCCACACTTTCTCCTACAACCAAACACTCCATCACTTCAGCTTCCGGCCCGAAAGCTACACAACTTTCAAGCACAGGTATGCTATCAACTTCAGATACTGGGACTGCGCAAACTCCGGTGCGCCAAATTTTGCCTACCTTGGGGAAGAATCGCCTGTCAGTTTCAACATCCGGCTAATCGGGTTCCTACCTGAAAATGCTGCATCTGTGGTGGAATTGATAACAGCAGAAGTTCGAGGGTCCCGGACAAAATATTTTCAGGACTCGTTGCGATTGCACAACAGGGAAGTCAGTCGTCGACTACCTCTTGCTTCGTAAACCCCATAGGACCTTAGTCTCAGACTGAGATAGGATGGGGATGGCAGGTTAATTCTTACACATTCTTAGACCTCCGTGTTCATCTACCCGATCTTGTGCTACGATTTCTGGATCAGACTCTCGTTTTCTTGACAGGAATGCAGCAGGATCGTATATGCACTATCCTGCTCCAACAATACCATGTTCCAACCTTATGTCCCTTCCCTGCAGAGCTACAACATCGAATGCAATGCTTCATATGGAGTCGTTCCTCGACCACGCTGGATCCCTACATACTTCGGTGGTCGTTTTATATCCAAGCAATGCGTGCTTTTTCCCATACCAGGTATGTAATTACATACGTATGCGTCAATTATCGGTGCAGGACATGAAATCGTCCTCCGGCGGTTTGCCAGCAACACTATATTCTCCAATGGGCTCGTAGATCCTTACAGCAATGGCGGGTAAGATCAGACTTGGAAAAATCAAAATCTCTTTCCCTTGGTCGGTATTACATGCTAAATTATGCACTCCGATTTGACTTCTGCGACCACTACCACCAGGCCGGATGTGTATGTCTATGATTTAAATGGCTTATCTGAGCAAAGCTCAAAGTTCTAACAATCTGGTATATCTTAAATTTCCCAGGAACCGCGAGAATCTTTCGAGCACCACCTGTGCCATGTACACCTTCATACAAGATATATATGCATCGTGAATCCGTGAATCAACCAGATTACTGATCACGGGGCGATGCATTCCTCCAATATTCATGTGATTTTCCAGGATCTCATTGCTTGGACTTACTTCCATCAGTGAGAGGTGATCCTCGGTGGCTGGCGAACCAGATGAAGACAGAGTTTGGGATAATAGGGAGATGGCTCAACAAGTATTGCAATTACACTGTGCTCAAGAGGCCACCAGATATCTAGCGGTGGTGGTACAACTTCTTGCCATTACAAGCACGGGGCTGTATCCAATTCAACGGGGCTGTTTCTTGGTATTGGCATGTAAATGTCCATCAACTCAATAAGAGTGATTATAAATCGGTCTGGGATGGTTCGGATCGATTATGGGTTTTAGTGGACTAGTCCCGAACTAAACCGGCACGTTTAACATACCCAAAGCCCAATGATATGCTCCGTCTCTCTTCTGTTGTGAATCTGCGCTAGAAGAGCCTCACACTCGCATGCCTAGTACGAGATTGAAGAAGGAAAAATAAAATTAGCGAGAGAGAGATAGAGAGAGGAGGGAGGATTGAATCCAAGCTCTTTCGATGGGAAGGAAGAGAAGGACATATTATCCATGACAGCAAGAGTGAAGGCACGACAAAGCCCCATTTGCAATTTCTTTCTGTTTATATATATATATATATATGTATGTATGTATGTATATATAAACGCTCCCCGTTTTTTGTGAGCTATAGGTTGACTTTGACCGACGTAATGAGTTTGACTAGGTATATGTAAACATGTTATATATTGCCCTTCGTCCTACTAACGTGCTTTGTAATAAGAACACGTAACCAGTTGACAAATGGGCATATGAGCCTACTTACCTAACACATTATCTTTACTATTTTTTTCTGGGATTTAATTTTAAAAAACCGTATAAAAATGTTTTTTAAAAAAATTAAACTAAAAAAATGTAGCAGAAAAAAAAAGAATATCTAAATTCTCCGTGTTAGCTTGCGAGAAATCCAACCTTTTTTTCTTTTCATTTTTCTTTTTTTTTTTAAATGTAGCACTTCTAAGCATAGTTTTAAAAACCGGACTGGACCGGCTGGTTCGACCGGGAACCGGCCCTCACCCAGTTCGGTTCTCACAAAAAATCCAATTATAATTTAAATGAGGTCAAATCCAATTGAACTAGTCAGTTCTCACTCGAACCAATAGATCAAATTGAACCGATGAAAAAACTGACTAACTAAAAAAAAACTTATTATAATNCAGCTTGAAGAAGAAGAAATCCCGCCGGCTAAACTTGGTCTTAATTTATTCTCCTCGATATTATTGTATGTGTATAACATTGCATTGTCAACAACAACGTGCCCCAGCCCGACTATTCGAAAATTCTTCCATGTGATCCTCTATGTTCTCGTCTCGTAGACCACGCCTCCTGCCCCCTATAAAGCCTTCCACCTCTGTAATTCGAACATCAACTCGAAAATCTGATCGGATTCCGATTGAGGTGGAAGCCAGCGATGGCGTGGAATTTCGCCGCTGGGATGCTAGCTCTTGTGGAGCTGTTCTCTCTAGTGGTGGTGCTCTGCCATGGACTTCCGGCGACCATGACTTTGCAGCGGGCTTTTCCTATGAGTTCAGACGTTGACTTGAGCCAGCTGGTAGCTCGGGACATGGCCAGGCATGGAAGGAAGCTGCAATCCTCTGCCACCGGTGGGGTTGTTAACTTCCCTGTTCATGGCACCTACAACCCCTTCATCGCCGGGTACGTTTGATCAACTGTGCTTTCCCCATGAACATATGGATGTAGATTTCTTTGTGTTCTTGGTCTAGATGAATTCTATCCTCATCTATCTCCGTATGTTTGCGTCCAACATCTGCGTTTGATTGTTAATGATCCGAGTGATCTTGAATATTCAGTTCTTAACTGGGCTAGAAATTGTGTTCTATTCGAATCCAATTGTCAGTTTGATCTCACTTTCTCGCAGGCTTTACTACACAAAAGTGCAGTTGGGTAGCCCTCCGAAGGAATTTTACGTGCATATCGACAGCGGAAGTGATGTCCTCTGGGTTAGTTGCAACTCCTGCAGCAGTTGCCCTTCTAAAAGTAGCCTCAAAGTATGTTCTTATCCTATAACATTCACCACGATACAGTTGACTCTAGCATCTTCAATTCAGTGAAATCACACAGCTCTCTCTCTCTCTCTCTCTCTCTCTCTCTC